>CM076968.1:33895697-33918197 GCA_039105355.1 Benthosema pterotum
AATGCTGACTTCTTTCCAAATAAAAAACATCTATCAGCAGATCACAAGGAGAGGTGGATGTCATTGTCTCATTTCTTCCTTTACAATCTGTATATGTTGTTTGTATCTGTGCTAATTTGCTATGTTGATGAGTTTTAGTGTAAAGCCACACTGGGAGCAATTTGTCCCCATGTAGGACTTTTGGTGTTATATCCTTTTAGATTGATCCTTACGATTACTCACCAGAGACTTTTCGACACAGATGGGCATCAAAACCTAAATGAATTCAAGTGATCAAATAAGATGAAACAAATGTTGGGGGGTGATGTCTGACTGTTGTGCTGCTTACAAGATAGAAATACACTGTTTTGGGACCGTATTTTATTCACTGTAAATAACTTGTAAAAAGATTTTAAATGACAGCTTTATTTATTTATTTATTTATTTATTTATTTATTTATTTATTTATTTATTTATTTATTTATTTATTTATTTATTTATTTATTTATTTATTTATTTATTTATTTATTTTTTTTTTTTTTTTTGGGGGGGGGGGGGGGGGGGGCGAGTAGGACTATAGTAAATAATAGAAGAATAAATTGCTGCATTATTTTGTAAGAAAGAAAAATAGCCCCATTTCAAATGCCTACACCCCTGTGTTAAAACAGCAGCAAATGAAAACATATTAACATCTTTCACTTTCTGTAATAACTAATAAATGAACCTTGTTTGAAATAAAGTTGTCATTTTTAATGCTTTTTTCCACAGTGTTTAGAGTTAATGAGAACTGATACCTCAGCACTGTATTTCTATGGCAAGCAAGTTGTTTTGCCACTCTGTGGATATTCCTGAAAAACTTACCCTACACATACCCTCTATTGTGGAGAATGATCCTTTCATACAAACATGTTGGACTATAATTAGCAACACACACGTTTCTGCAGTGGGGACCTTCAAGGTTACAAAATGGACCCTCATGGGCCTACCATGGGTCCATTTGGTTCCATTTGAGGGGCAAGGTTTCTACAGTACAAGTACTTTCCACCACATGGCAAGTGTGATGACATAGAGGGACGCTATCGTCTGTTGGGTAGAAACCTCATGTCCAACTAACCTTTCAGGATTCAAATTCAAGGCATCAACGGTTACAGATGGGGAGAGAGAGAGAGAGAGAGAGACATATACAATGTGAGCCAGCCAGGCTAACCCTGAGGACTGGGTAGAGCAGCGGTAGTCACCAGTGGTCTGGCCACAAACCTCAGGCGCTCCCATCAGCCTCAGTGTCTGGGTGGCTGCCTGCCCCAGCATGGGCCCCCCGAGACTAGACGCTCCCAATCAGTCTGCAGACTGCACCTTATTATGGTCACAGCCAGGGAGAGGGAGAGAGAGAGAGGGGAGAGAGAGAGAGAGAGAGAGCGAGCACCTTATTATGGTCACAACCAGGGAGAGGGAGCGAGAGAGAGAGAGGGGTGAGAGGGGTGAGAGAGGGCGAGAGGTGAAAGAGAGAGAAGGTAAGTGGGTGAGAGGGTGTGAGAGAGAGATTAGGGGGTCACGGTTTTATGTGTCATCTGTTTACTTTGGTATCCACAACTTTCTTGTGCTCTCTCTTGCTTGGTATTTTCTCACCCTTTGCCCGTTCTGTCTCATCGTTCCCGACTCCACATGAAGAGGAACAGGTGGGAGAAATGCTAACAACCCCCAGCCCACGTAACCCCCATCATAAAAACACAATCATTTAAGGGATTTTGTTACATAGTCTGATCTAGTAGCTCATGTGAGGTTGTCTGATGAATTGGCAACTAAATCTATAGATTGGCAAATTTCTACAATGATAAAGAAAGTCTTTATCTGACCTTGGGACCAAAATCAGCTGTACTGCCCAGGCGGGGTGGGCTCTGACGGGTTGACCTGCACGACCCCAGTCCCTTAACCCTGACCAGCCAGGTCACTGCCAGTTGTCACTGTCACAGAGGACACAGCACACAGCCTGGGAAACACTGGGAGAGGAGAGGAGAGGAGAGGAGAGGAGAGGAGAGGAGAGGAGAGGAGAGGGAGAGGAGAGGAGAGGAGAGGAGAGGGAGGAGAGGAGAGGAGAGGAGAGGAGAGGAGTTTTGTTTGCATAAGTTAAAGTAATACTGCAATGCACAAAAAATACTTTAGTAAATTTGTAAATACGTATTGGCATTAAAGTAAGAATCCAAAAAGTAGAAAGTAATCATTGTGTCCCATTTCACATGGTTTCAAATAAATGTATAACATATAAAAATAACAGATAGCAGTTGCACCGATCGTCTTACTAGCGCCCGCTCCGGTCACGCAAGTATACTCCGTAAGTAGTAGTAGTAGTAGTAGTATTGGAAATGGAAACAGTGGAAATAGTTGGAAATACTGCAGCAAGGCGGAAAACACAACGCCTGATAAATGTACTTGTGGATACTTTGCCCCAGGGGGCAGAGAGAGGGGTATATAAACAAGGGGAAATGTTGCAACGTATGTCAGGCCCTGCCCCAAACAGTCAATCTCATAAAGTGTGCCAAATGCCTCTCTCTACATCTCTAATTGCATGTTTTCTCCCCACATTATACCTGTAATTATACATCCTCCGCCTAGCACTCATCTCGCCCCACTCTGAGGCAACCCTCACTCTCTAACCATAATGAAGCAGGGCCTCTAATGATTTACAACTGCTTGGCATTAACACGTACACTAACAACTGCAGACATCACTACTGGAGACAGGGAAATTATGTCCTTATCAGAGCAATTATAGATCATCGAGAAAAACATATATACAAAGAAGAAGAAGACCCGTCAAATTACACCAGATCTCTATCTTTATCTGAGTAACCGATGTCTAGGGCTTTGACATGTGAACGATGTCAGATATATTAAATTAAACCAATTACATACGTACATAATAGCAACAGTTGATCAAAGAAACTGTTTCTAAATATATACGTCAGGCAAAGACAATTTACAAGCTCAATCAAGCGCATTTGTAGATTATCTACTATGGGTGTCTTTGCGTGGCACCATTGCGTGACAAAGTGATTAATCAGACTAACAGATTCAGTCAATTATTTTGAAAATGATTGAAAAAAAAAAGGGGGAAGTGGTTTTCGATTGGCTGAGGATAGACTTGGCGGCTGCAGGCCTAAATATTAGCGGAATCATTTTACTTCGCCGTTCGTAGGGGAATAATCCACCCACAGACACACACACACACACACACACACACCATCCTGTACATTAAAGTTCTCGCTCATCCGTCAGTGTGATGAATATGTAACGTCCTGTAAAGAAGTGTTTATGCTTTGATTTATTTACATTTGTCCTCCTGAGTGACTGACTGAGCACCTCCCAAGGACACATCAGTCGCAGTAGGAGGGTGGAGGGGGGGAGGAAAGGTTGGGATTTGAGCGTGGGACTCATTTACATAAGTAGGCCATTGGTTCCTAATGGAGGCGTTTTGTTCAGGCGTTAACAAGGTGTCTCGCTGGGGTTCTCTCGCTCACTGGCTCCTTCCTATCGGCCGTCCGCTCACACCAGTCTGACATCCAGGCAATCAGCGCTGCGTTTGGGCCCTCCATCTCTCTCTCTCTCTCTCTCTCTCTCTCTCTCTCTCTGTGTGATTTACGAGCGCCCAGATTCATTTAAAAGCCATTGTTCTCCTTTGACGGATACCACGGCCCCTGCCGCTACGCTTACACACTCACTCTCTGTGGACCGCACACACACACACACACACACACACACCACACAACACACACACACACACACACACACACACACACACACACACACACACACACACACACACACACACACACACACCACACCACACACACACACACACCACACTTTACTCACCACCAATCGCTTACTTATCTCTCACTCACTTCCTTGCTCAATCATTCAACACACGCACATACACACACACACCACACACACACACACACACACACACACACAAACGCACAGACACACATCGCGCACACACAAACGCACATCGCGCAGACACACACACATCGCACACCCATCAATCATGGTATGATGGCGGGAAGAGATTGTTATCCCAGTAACCATATTAACCCACAGTAGAATCCCCACCACTGTCTTATCCTGAAGAAGAAGAAGAAGGTGAGAAACCAGCTGAAAACAAAAGAAAACAACATAAATTGAGACAACAATGGACGTGTGGGGCGATGCCAATGTCATCTGTAGCTGGAGTCTCTATATGCGATGTCGAATACAAAAGATTTGGTTGAAAAAACAAAGAAAATCTCCGTCTCTCTCTCCGTCTCTCGGTGAGCAAGGCGTTGGTGAATGCACTGGGACACACCTGTACTTTATTAAGAGTGTTTAGACGGTAGATGAGAGGAGGAGGAGGAGGAGGAGGAAGAGGAGGAGGAGGAGGAGGAGGAGGAAGGGGGAGGAGGAGGAGGAGGAGGGGTAATTTAGAGAGTGGGCTTTTTTATGAGAGCAATCATCTCCAATAAGGCCTGCTTGGGAATCTCAACCCCTTGGCCTGTGTGAGGGATGCATGCATGTACACATGCGCCACACACACACACACACACACACACACACACACACACACACACACACACACACACACACACACACACACACACACACACACACACACACACACACACACACACACACACACACACACACAGTGTTTATATTGCTAAACTTGTGCGGACCAGGGGCGGATCTAAGCATAGGCATGGGGGGCAATGCTCCCCTAAATGCCCTGATTGCCCCACCATGGCATGCAAAACAACCCAAGATATTTCAAATAAAGTGCTTCTATTTAAAATGATTTGAAACACTACTACTGCTACTAACTAACTACAGTCGTGGCACCACTAAAACAACAGCATTTCATCATTGAAAACTCCCTGAGTTATGCTACGGGTCTGTTGCAACTTATATTACTTGCCTAATATAAGTCCGGTAAGCAAAAATGGTATGGGTGCGGCGATGAAGCCGCCCCCATACCCATACCATTTCTCTTGCCCCACCCCCACAACACGCCTGTGAATTAAATTCCTCACAAGTATAGTAAAACTAGTATACATACACTCGCGTGTGTGTGTGTGTGCGTGCGCACGCACACAGATCCCTTTCCATCTCCTGTGTGTTGATAGCGGCCGGGGTTTAATCAGGGCCAACTACATTTTAATCACATCGCTCATAAGTGGACAACTTGTATTAATTGTGGGAGATGATGAGGACAAGTCGGCCTCCCACCAAGAACACTGTATCCAGTTAGAGACTCTGTTCTGTCCTTTAGTGTGGGATTAACTTCTCCTCCTCCGCTTCACACTGTTCTGTTCTCATCTGGAGGCTTGGCTGTCAGCATGCACAACACCAAGTACTTTTACTCAGTCACGCAGTCAAATTACACTTTTATACTTCATTTCCTTTGTTCTATGCAGTGTTGTTTTTTTGAGAATATTTTGATTTAGTCTTAGTATTATTCTTTTCAATAAGACATATTTAGCCTTTTAGTCCCATTTAGTCTTCTGAAATTCATGTTTTTAGTCTAGTTTTATTCGACGAAATGTCAAAAATGAATTAGTCTTAGTCTCGGTAGTTTAGTCTTACATATAAATACATTGTAGGTTAAACAGATTTATAGGTTTTAGTATGAAACATGCAACGTATACTGCAGGTATGTTCACACATACTTAAAAAGAAAGAAAAAAGAAGATAAAAAGGTTTCTTATTTCCATTAGTCTTAGGTTATGATTTAGTCTTCGTCTTAGTCTTTTGAAAATCATTTTTGTTAGTCTAGTCTTAGTCGACTAAATTTCAAAAACCTTAGTCGACTTAGTCTTTAGTGTTAGTCGACAAAAATAACACTGGTGCTATGTGTTATAGTTTACATTCACTTTTCACCCCTGCACAGACAGAACACTGGGAGAAACCGACTAAGTGCGTTTAAATAGTCATATTGTACTGTACTTTTAGTATGCCACGTGTAGTGGTGTAAACCCATTGTTTGCATTATTTTGTACTCGGACTATTGACTATATTCAGCTGTTTTCCAAGCGCACAACATTTGCAGTCTCACAAGATTATGAAAGACTTTTACTTGTAATTATTTACATGCAACTATATTCTCATGCAACGATACATTTAAACCTTTATTCAAGTAAAACATTATATCCAAGGCTTCTACTTTTACATTGTTGTATTGTTACTGTTATTTTTACAGAGAAAAACAAAATCTAAGTACTTCTCAGATCTCTGGGAGGGAGGGAGGGAGGGTGAGGGGTGTGTGTGAAGGAAACATGGTGAAAGAACGAAAGAGAAAATGGGAATTATAGAGTGTAAGAGAGAGGCTTGGAAAAGACATAATGCAGTTACATCATTTAATGAGATGAGCTCATATGCACACAAATACAGTGCAAGTGCACACAGGCACATGGGCATGTACAACACACATGTGCATGCACGCACACACACACAACCGTAGAGGGCATTATGAGTTCTCGCAATCATTAGATTAGAATGCTTTACCGCAACTGACTTTTATATGAGCGAGGGGAACATGCAGACAGATGTAATCAAACAGCCTGTACTAAACTGTAGTTAAGTGTGCAGGGGCGCGAACACCTCCGCCTCTGTAGGAGCCAGACAGCCCTCACACTGCTCTACTATACCAGATGGATACACAACCCACTACACCACATGGACACACAACCCACTACACCACATGGACACACAACCCACTACACCACATGGATACACAACCCACTACACCACTGGGATACACAAACCATACACCACATGGATACACAACCACAACACCACATGGATACACAACCCACTACACCACATGGATACACAACCCACTACACCACATGGATACACAACCCACTACACCACATGGATACACAACCCACTACACCACATGGATACACAACCCACTACACCACATGGATACATAACCCACTACACCACATGGATAAACAACCTACTACACCACATGGACACACAACCCACTACACCACATGGACACACAAGCCACCACACCACATTGACACATCCCACTGTGTCACATTGCCATATAACACATTACACTATAGATACACAACCCACTACACGACAAGGACATATAACCCACTAAACTACATTGACACACAACCCACTACACCACATGGACATACTGTATGACCCACTACACCAAGGGCCTGATTCACTAAGCTGTTTACACAATAATCTAATGTGGGAAGTTTGGAAAATTCTGCTACACTCAAAATATGGGTGAAAACTGCGTAGTGACACTTAGTGAGTCCTGCTGAATGTGTGCACAATGGAACCAAATGGACCCACTGTGTTTTCTCCTCTCGTTTGGCTTTAATAACTACACAAACTTAATTTCAGAAAGTTTTGTTTATCCCACTAAATTGTAGAGTTGTCAATTGGTACTTGGTTATCAATTAATAAAGGCATGTTTCCAAGGTTTCTTATGTTGTACCTGGGCATGTTTAAAACAATTGTTCTAATTTTGTTGACTATACATAGTGTTTTAATGTATAACATACTGATCTAAAGTTTCACAATAGTGATCATGAGTTAGTTGCTTCTTTTGAGCTTGTTTTCATAGACCTGGTTTCTTAGACCTCATTTCTCTTGCGAATTCTGGCAGCAGTGATGTGTGTGGGGAAGTGTGTTAAAGAGCTTCATCACCACATGAACCCTGGCGTCACCATTCTGGGAAGAACATTCATCGAAGGATGCCAATCTACAAGCTCACCACATGTCACATTGCAAGGCGTTGCACGTGGACTTGTAGATATTGCTATTTTTGACTTTTTTTTATGCATGTTTTTGATGCATAGGAGGGGGACAAGAAGGTGACCCCTGTGTAGACGCCTGCATGGGATTCATTTAAAGGGGAATTCCACCCATTTTTTTTTTTCTGAGTGTACAAATGCAACCAAATGAACCCGTTCCATTTGTACGCTCTCAGAAAAAAGAAGCGTCTAAAGAAATCCATTAACATGGTTAAAATACATCTTGATGATGTCATCAAGATGTTTCACCATGTTAGTGGTTTTCTTCAGACCTCCATTTCTTGGGAACACAGAATGGGGGAACTTTTTTTTATCAAGTCCACCCGCAGCACCTCTCGGGTATACTAATGACATATTAGAATGTTGAAAATGGGTGGACTTCCCCTTTAAGCTTTAAGTGGTCACCATCATGGCCAAAATACAAGACAAGGACCTGCTTTGGTCCTTGGTGAATTTGACAAGCGATCCCGTCACAAAAACTGGACAGACAGCACTGCCCAATCAGGAAATGACGTCCAATAATATGAACGAATCCTCTGTCTTATGGTCTTAAACATCCCATAGTCATCAGCACTTTTGTGGAGAGACTGTTGTCAACGATGGAGCCATCGAGGAATCCAGGAACCACTGGTAATCTCATCATAAGTGAAATATGCGTAAGTGGAGGTGAACTATGCTGCACATGCCAGGAGTTTTACATCTCTGTAGCCTAATAAAAGAGAATGCCCAGCTAATACACTCTGCCCGTTCCAGCAACACATTCATGTTCCAGCTCTGAATCCAGTAAGAACACACAGTTAACCACTTAAACCCTGCCATATATGTGACTTCCAAGGTCTGCCAGTAATTCCCGCTAATTAGCTAATCTACCACCTCACAACGCCTGACAACAATGCAGCCGTTTTGTAAGCTTTAAGAAAGAGCTGGCACATTGACGGCTTTGTTGAAGGATGACACCCAAAATAGTGAAGCTATGTGATTCCTCATTTAAATATAGACCTATACATAAATATAGGTCACAAACTACAGAAACATGTAGCAGACAATGTGTTAATGATATCTCAAATAATGAATAATCATTATTATAATTTCCCTCTTCCACATGTCCTTACATTGTCTCGCGAAAGCAATTCTGCTGTCCTGCGACTGAACTGTTCTGACCTGGTCACCCTGGCCTGTGGAAGGCACGCAGTAAAAAGAAAAAGCTCCCATTAGTTAAACAGATGGAGAAACACCATCTCTGACTGTTTCTTCAAAGCGGCGGCGATAAGGCATGGTCCTGCCTGCCAGAAGGGAGGCTCATATCTGCTCATCGTCTCCAGCGCCTGCTTTATAACAATGTCTTTCTCTCAGACCTTTTCCTCAATGAGAATTCTTTCATTTTTCTTCCCTTCCACAAGTTAACATCCCGCAAAAATGATATTTCCCTGACCAGCAGCAGCAGCAGCAGCAGCAGCAGCAGCAGCAGCAGCAGCAGCACACTTCTAAAGTATAGGCAGACCAATATATTGGGTCTAGCTGATATAGGGTCCATTATTGGACTTTTTTGATGACATCTTTATGCAGATGATTGTGTTCTGGATTTCAAACATAGTTAACTTCTCAAACATTTTCGATGAATCCTATATCATATGTCTTAGGGGAAGGCAGGCGGCGGCTTCTGGCACCATGACTCAACAACCATCATAGCATTTCCACAAATTAATGGAGTGTGTTGGCTAACCTCTCAGAGCGTGATGTCCCAGCTCCACAAGAGGGGGACATCAGGGATTTCCATATATGGACATAAAAGGAAGTGTAGTTTTCAACGATAGCCAACTTTACTTCTCTATTTCTGACAAACTTTCGTGAAATCTGTCAAATTGATTAGAATATAAATTGTGGGTTACCCTTTGACAAAATACCGGCAATCAGTGGTCGAGGTCTCTTACAGGCATCGACCCAACACTCAGGCATCGGCCGGGCTCTGCAACTCAACTTTTGACAGATTTATATGCCAACGATGTCGCCTCTCACGTCCCATAAAATGATGTTTTGTACCTTTTGGGTTACAATAAAAAAGACGGGAGTTGTGCCATGCCACGACTCCTAGAGCAGTGTGTGTGTGTGTGTGTGTGTGTGTGTGCGCATCAGATATAAAGTGTGTCGGGAATAGAGAGAAGCCATGCTAAAATCCGGTAAGCACGGAGGGGCTGCAGTCGGGCTGGTTTTGGGGTAAGTAGGTTGCTGACAGCTTTTTGGACGGCTCACGGTCTTTGCTCTGACAGGCCAAGAGTTATTATCCAACCTGAGACAGCCCTGTGGCACTGTGCTGAGCTCGTTCCCTTATAACACACGCTCGCTCCCCTTTCCAGCACGCATGTGCATGTGTGTGTGTGTACGTGCATGCGTCTGTGTGTGCGTTGTTTGTACTACTATACGTGTGAAGGCCAAATGTCCTCCCACACGTGTAGAATTTGGGGAATAGAGCATTTACCTGGTACCTCACGCGCGGAAAAAAAAAAACAGATTGTATGGTTAGAGGTTATAGGCTTCTATAGGAAAAGATTCACGTTGGTTATAAGGTTAGGTCTATAGAGGTTAGCTTTATAGCTTTGATTTATATGCATAGCTGGGCGAAATTAGCACACCTACAAGACTTTAATGTAGATCGTCTATTTCCGGCGTGCGAGAGCGTCGCGCAACTGAGTGTAACTCAGCGTTTATATATAGGACTGGGGGGGGGGCAAACATCGCCCCACGTCGTCACAAGTGTGGCAACGCAAACGAGAGAGATAGAGATAGAGAGAGAGAGGGAGAGGGAGAGAAAGAGAAAGAGCGAAAGAGTTGCCCAGTAGATTTACAGTGTCAGTAAGCAGCTGTTTGGCATCGATGGCCCCCAGGCATCTCAATGTCATTGAGTCTGTGTATATAAACCATACGCTACTACCCCCCCCCCCACCCCCCCACCCCACCACCCCGCTCCTCCTGTCTCCTCATCCTCCTCCTCCCCCAGGACCCGCGGAAGACCAGGATCCTGTTTCCAGCAGGTCATAGCGGCTGTCTGGACGAATGGGATGTCCTTGCAAACGGACGCCCAACGCAATTCATCCACGTATGCTGTAATAATACACAGCACACACGTACGCACACACACGCACAGACACACACACACACCACCGTGCGTGCATGTGATACGGCAGCATACACAGGCATGTTTGACATGCACACACACAATACACACACATACTGTACCCACACACAGATGCTGTTGCCACGAATAACGTGCACCGGTTGCCCTCTTCTGCGAAGCCGTGAGCTGCGGCGGCGATACGGTTTCTCTCCTTGGCCCTTTGTGGATGGAATGGGGAACACGTATGCTGCGCAGCGCTGCATGGGGACGAGCTGGCTGCAAAAGACCCACCTCATCGTAGGGAGAGATTTGTGATTTTTGAAAGGAGATCAGCGCCCTGAGACTCAAGGAAACACGCAAGGCGGCCGGCGTTATTCAGCACAGCCATGGCAGGCTCTGCATGGGCTGTCAGCGCAAAGAGGGCCGAGGAGAGGAGAGGAGAGGAGAGGAGAGGAGAGGAGAGGAGAGGAGAGGAGAGGAGAGGAGAGGAGAGGAGAGGAGAGGAGAGGAGAGGAGAGGAGAGGAGAGGAGAGGAGAGGAGAGGAGAGGAGAGGAGAGGAGAGGAGAGGAGAGGAGAGGAGCGCTGCCCCAGTCAGCCATCCAGGAGGAGCAACTTGTCAAGACTCTCCCACTGCAGGTGTTAACGGATGGCTTCAGGTTTGAAACGCATTAAGAGGCCAGAGGAGGAACTCTGCTGCTACATTAGTATGTCATTGCTCCCGGGCTCTCAGGAACCTTGTATCTCCACTGCTTCAACTTATTCAGAGATTAAACGTTTCCATAGATTCCATAGATAGCATTATTTTTAGACTTATTAATGTTGCAGTCATGTTAATGTGACATTTTCTGACTAGTTAATAACCATCAGACGTTAGTAAACATGACCTTTAACTCATGCTTGTTGCATTGGGGTACCATGGCATGGTGCCAAAAGGTTTTTTTTAACATGCATGCACAGGTACGTCACAGTATGGTGCACATGTTTGCACGCTACGACTTGTCACCCTAGATTGAAGAGGCACCAAGTACCCAAATCATCCAGTGATGACTTGCCTAACAGGTTCACTGCTGGTAAACGCACCCCCTTAGATTCACCAGCACAGATCAAAGGGTTACTTTGCATAACAACAGGTTTAACTGTTCTTCTGTGCTGGTTCTGTCACCAGAAGGAGAGATTAAATAATTAGATGAGTTCATAGTTATCTAATTATTTTAAGTCTATAGGTGTATGTGTCTAAAACTCTCATAGGGCTATCAGATGTCCTGTGCACAGTTGCACATGTAGGCGTGTGAGTGAAGGTGATCATGCCATTAACATGCCATACCACCACCTGAAAAAACGAATCATTGCAGATTACATACCACTGTTTAACTCTGTACTTGGTTGGCTCTTATTTGTTTCCTTAGTCTAAACCATAACTGTAAAAGGCTTTGCAGTGCAAGGCATTGTATTAACATCGTATTGTCTTAGAATCGTCTCATATAATCATTGTGGTCCAAATATAAACAAACTGACTTGCTGATATTACAAGACACGATGCATGCTAGTGCACACTGCAGTGCATGTTAGTGCGTGTGTTTGTGTGTGCATGCATGTGTGTGTGTGTGTGTGTGTGTGTATGTGACAGGTGATTCTGTTTGAAATGTACATAGTAGGTATGTCTATGTGAGTCTAGCGTGTGTTTGTGTATTGGTAGGCTATGTATCTGGCAGAGAAATGAGACGGAGAGACAGATACACAGAGGGAGAGCGAGGGAGGGGAAAAACGGAGAGAGAGAGAGAGAATGGAGAGAAAAAGAGAGAGAGGGAGAGAAATAGGCCAGTACTGTGAATGGTGGCAGTGTCATGTCTTTGATGTCAGCTCGGACCCAAATCGTCCATGCCTGACTGCTCCTCTCCAAACAAACCCACAGATGACCGGTTCAACACATCCAGCATTGCGCACTCACACACACACACACACACACACACACACACACACACACACACACACACACACACACACACACACACACACACACAGGAACAAACTGGCCCAGCAACCACCGGCGTTATGACAAATGACTCCAAAAGTATGGCGTCTCAACATGCTCAACGTACAACTTCTAATCACACTAATGAAATGCATGTACCCTATAGCCTCCCTATATGGGGAGAACATTCAGAGAAAAAAATAGCACATCTACAACTTTGTACTTGTCTTTGTACTTGTTCGCTCTGCTAGATGTTCAGCGACAAGAAATTTGGACAAAAGTGTGGAACAAACAGAGCAGAGCAGACTTAAAGGGACAGTTCACCCCATACTGACTCATTTTCTATTAACACCACCTGAACCCTTGAATTAATGGAGAGTGTTGAATTCATGGAGAGACAATCTCCTATTGTCCCAGACGGCATTTTTGGTCAAACCAAGAATGCCAAACCTATATTCCACGTTCCACAGCAGACGCTTTAGTGGCCGTGGCCAAAACAGGAAGTGACCATGCATTGTCAACCATCCTATAATAACAAAATGACGACTTCCGTTCTGGAATTTTGGCTTTTCAATATAAGAGGTGAAGAGGGAAAAATGCTGGCATGAATGATATCACAATTTATCAATAAATGCTGCCAGATTTTTAGTTAAAATGTGTTAAAATGGCTGGTCCCAGCAGACCCCTCCTCATTATGGTTGTGATATGAAATATTAGTGAAGATATGGCTGTTTGTTTTCTAAACATTTTGGCTTTGAGGCAGACTGAGCACACACACACACACACACACACACACACACACACACACACACACACACACACACACACACACACACACACACACACACACACACACACACACACACACACACACACACAGCCGCGATGCAGCATACACACTGTATGTTGTTAGGAAAGGAGAAAACAAACTGTGTGAAATTACCCAGGACTCTCTGGAGACTCTGCCGCAAATGCACACATGCACGTACGCACGCACAGATGTACACACACACGCGAGCACACGCAGGGGTATAATCGTGAGGACATTGTGGAATGGCATTCTTATTAATAACATTTTTAACAAATTCTCATACACAGGTGTCTTGCACAGAAGAAAAGACACTGTACAGTTCGTGGATCTGTTATTTCTAAGAGCCTAAGCTATCTAACCTAACCTTCTGAAGAATGCTTAAACGGATACTAATCTGAATATTTTTGTATTCGTAAAAAAGAAACAACAATAAAGATGCCTCATGTCTTTTCCTCAAATTATATGTATTATATGTACATTTTCAAAAGCATATAGTAATACAACACACGCTCATGCACATGTATACAAATACATATGTGCATTATGCGCACAGACATACTTTTGCATGCAGATCCTATGCAGGCTTCATCTCTTCTCCAGGCATGATGTTTACAAATGTAGTTCCCCAGTGACCATGATCGCTACGGTAATAAGACCAAAAACCAAGTCCACAGAGACACTGTGGTTATAGCACTGCAGGCACACGAATGCACACACACACACACATAATACAGTCTATAGAAAATCCCTATATAACGCACAGCAGAACAGAACTGCATGTAGGGTTAGTTACTATCTAAATGATAAATTATCACATTTGAGGACTGAAAGAGTGTCTTGGTTGGACACGGCAGTACAGGGCATGGGGGGAATCTATACGTTTGCTTTTGAGTCCGCTCATTGAAAGTCTGTTGTCACGCAGTTCTGAAACACAGATACATGCAAACAAATATATACCTGGAGGCTCAAAATCCTGTTTTATTCCCAAACGTTTGATTGTCCAGGATATATTGTTTAGTTTGTTTGTTTTTAACCCATTATAATTATGTTCACAAATGTGTTTTCTTTACTGTCTGTACTTTGATGTGGACCTTTTTTTATCTGAGCTTTAAATGTTGAGATCTACTGTACAGCACTTTGGTACAATGAAAGTTGTTTTTAAATGTTAAAGCACTTTCAAAAATGTGACAGAAAAAAATGAGAAATCATACAATATATTCAGATAATATTCTCACAATCAAGTGTTCCAGCCACTTTTGCTCAAAACCAACATGACATTTTACATTAAAACAAAAAGTCCAGACAGAGTCAATTGTCATTCCTTCCAATGAAACATATGCTTAGACGCTAGCAGCTCCATTTTCCTCACTCACTGCCTTTCTTAATAATTGAAAAGTATTTTTAAACAGCCAATTAAAATTGACACATTGTGAGCTTGTAGACTGTGCATTTTACCTTCAAAGAGGTTTAGGGATAAGGGGTTTAGCAGTGCCCTAGAGTCTCTGTTCCCTCTTTCTACACCGACTCTATCCATAGTCCTCCTCACCAGCCCACTGGAGCACTAGAGGCTTATTGGACGCAGTACTTGAACAAATGCTTGCCATTCACAGTACGGCACAGGTCGATGTTTTGACACCCTCTTCTTACATCCGTTAAGCATCCAGAGCAACCCTTTGAGTCAAGACACAAGTTCCAACTCTGGGAGAGAGAGTGAGAGTGAGAGTGAGAGAGAGAGAGAGAGAGAGAGAGAGAGAGAGAGAAAGAGAAAGAGAAAGAGAAAGAGAGAGAGAGAGAGAGAGAGAGAGAGAGAGAGAGAGAGAGAGAGAGAGAGAGAGAGAGAGAGAGAGAGAGAGAGAGAAGAGAGAGAGACTCCTCTCTGTCTGAGCAGACCGGTGGTGCTATAGTCCTATGATAACCCCCCACCCATCCCCCTCCAGATCAATAGACAGGGCACACTGTCTTTGACGGTACGATGGTGCTCAGGCTATAAACGGCATCCATGCATGCGTACAGTACTCCTCTAGCTGCTGGCCTGCTTTCCCACACGGGCAGCCAGCGCGGGGGTGCATCATGTGTGTGTGTGTGTGTGTGTGTGTGTGTGTGTGCGTGCGCGTGCACAGGTGCAGGTGGCGCCCACGCACATGCTGTAGGCGTGTGCGTGTGCACACCTTCATTTCATGCACCTATATAGCCTCGGTTATATATACCCTATAGGACAGGCTGTTTCCTTAAAGATCACATGTTAGGCAAGCAGAGACTGTTGTGAGATGGAATTCATATTCACAAACAGTAGACAAAGAACCGTCTATAAAGCCCAAAATAATTATCCATAATGTGCCAATTATAGATAAGGGCACAGGACAGAAAGGCCTTTTTGTGGAGGTGTCAGAACATATGGTTGCAATCAGACACCCTGCAACTTCATTTTTTTTAACTCAATGACTATGCAGTAAACTAGCAGATCTGCACTTTCCACTATATTTTTTATATAAGGTAAAAGTGATTAATTCTGTCAGGGGTGTTAATAGACATTTAACAAAATGAAAGGTCATTGACCAGATTTTTTGACCATTTAAAAACAACACAGGATTCATTGATTTTAATAATAATCATCATGAATTGCATTTTTATAGCACTATTCCAAGTGCTCAATGCACTTTACAACGGCCCATTTACTGGGCGGGGAAGCGGTGAACGGTCAACGCCAGGGTTCTCAATTTACAGATCTCAGCCTCATTGGGTGCAATGTGGGGTTCACTGACTTGCCCAAGGACACTTTGACGGTGTGGATTCCAACCGCCGACCCATGGATCACTGGACTATACCTGCTCTACTGAGGTCATTTTGCACATACAAGTTTTCCACCCAACAATATATGTCACTAAAGCAGCCAGTGAGACACGCTGGCTCCTATTTCCACATTCTAATGTCTGTTCTTTGTTAGCAGACCTACAAGCTCAAAACTCACCACCAAACGCAAAACAAAGCGACACGGTTCGAGCACGTCCGTACTTTCTCTGTTTTCCGATAAAAAAAAAAAAGCACCATGTACGACGTATGAAGTTTCCACCCCACGGAGACGATATATCACATTCGTTATGTGTGTGCGTCTGCTGCTCTTCCTTTTCCCGCATGTGTGCGTGCATGTGTGAGCGCATGGAGACGGAGCCTGTATACAGTACCTGCATGCTATTTGTGTTGCAGCAGAGTTGCTTAGGCAGGCACCAGCGCAGCACATTCCCTGGCCTGCTGCATGCTGCTTCTCTCTGCATGCTGCTGTAACGGGACGGACGTTTATGGCAGGGTGTGGTGGCATAAGGTGAAGCCCCAGAACAATGCCCTGTTTGTTTGTTGTTGTTTTATTGGCAACCATAATTGTTTCGCCTCCTCCCTTAAAAGCATGCTGCGATGCACACGCAAAGGAATGCACACGTGTGTGTGCGCGCATATGTGTGTGTGTGTGTGTGTGTGTGTGTGTGTGTCTGTGAGACACACACACACACACATATACACACACACGCGCACACGCATACACACACAACATGCGCACACAGAGGCAGGCAAACACAGATGCTCGCGTGTCCACAAGCACACATGCAAATAAACACATACAAATATTATACTGTATACAGAAAAACACTTGAGCACACACAGGCACATGCACACACCTCTTCAAATACCCCAAAATGTACACAATCATCATACATAAACTGCACAGACACACACAAACACATGCACACAGACACAGACACACATAAACAGACAGGCAAAGTTCCCAGACTAAAAAAGAAGAAGAAGAAAAAAAAAACTCCCTCATGTAGATTTTGGTGAGGTTGGACGCGGGTTTCCTTCGTGGAAATTGTGACAGCATGAAGATGGATTTTTTTTTCTCTTTCTTCTTTCCTTTAACCATCATGCTATAAACATTCACTCTAATTTCTTTCAATTTTATATAGCAACAAAAAAAATGTTTGTGTTGAAAGCAAACAGCCGAGAGCCGCAAGCAATCAGGGAGAATGATGAAGTGAGGCTGATGAAGATATTCCCTTGTCTGTCTGTCCCCCAAAAACCACATCCATCCAGCCTGCTTCTACATTACTACTCCCTCTCTTACACACACACACACACACACACACACACACACACACACACACACACACACACACACACACACACACACACACACACACACACACACACACACACACACACACACACACACACACACACACACACACACACACACACACACACACAGTGAGGGATAGGTGAAGACAGGCAGGCTCCAGAGCATAATTGAACGTGTAGCTGTAGCGCGGCAGGGAGCTGGCAGGGCAGCAGGGTGGAGGGGCAGCGCCCAGCCCAGGCGCTCCTGGCACCCCTCAACGCCCTGCAGCCTCCCGGGCCTGCATCAGGGGCGGATCTAGGCATGGGCAATGGGCATTGGGAGGCAATGCACCCCTAAATACCCAGTCTGCCCTCCCAAACACGATGCCATGCGAAACAACCCAAGATATTTCAAATTAAAGTGCATATTTATATTTAAAATGATGTGAAACACTACTACTGCTACTAACTAACTACTACAGCTGTGCCACCACTAAACCAACAGCATTTCATCATTGAAAACAGAAAACTCTCTGAGTCAGACCTTTATCTTTATGCATGCTGCGTGTCTGTTGCAACTTCAACAACAACTGATGTTATTATTGATGCTTTACTTGACTAATAAAAGTCCTGTAACTGAAAATGGTATGGGGGCGACTTCATCGCCCGTGGCGCGAAGCAACACGGGCGATGCCCGTACCATTTTCTCTTGCAACATGTTCTCTTGCCCCCCAAATGGGACATGTTACATCCGCCCCTGGCCTGCATGCGCCAAGCGGTGCCAGCCAGGGTACTGGCCTGGCTGGCACACACAGAATAATATACACAAACGCAAGGCCAGGGGCGCCGTTTATTTGTATTAACACATTTCAGCAACAAAAAGGGCGATTCAAAGTGCTGCTTTTATACCCAGAAGAACATTAAAGAGTGTTATGAGACGACACCCTAAGGGCATGATTTTGTGCAAATGGAACCTTATACAAGTTTTAATTAGTAATTAAGTACATTTCCAATTTCCAATACTTTTACTTCTACACCATGACATGACCGACCCAAATATTATTATACTTTTACTCCACTACAATTATTTAAAAAATAAAAGTTGTAGATTAACCATTTCAACCTGATACATTCTGGCATATCTTGACGCATTGTGAGCTTGCAGGTCGGTTACTTTCAAATGATTTGTATACATTTTGAAAAATTGGTAAAATCTTAATTCCAGACTTTTCCTTTTAACAAAGTTTTCCTACATTGCAGTTTTCATTATTTTACTTTTGTACATTTTACCACTAGTTAAATCAGAAGATACAAATTGATTGACTACAGTAGATTGCTGATGAAATGGGTCTGACATGTCCGATTTTGTAGCAGCTTTTTCCCGTCATGTCAAATGGCGTCTGTTGAAAAATGAATGCTGTCCTGTATAGATTTTGCAGCTGCCTCTCAGAAAACAGCATGAGAATATTTTACTGTGAAAGAAAAAAAAATGTCATAAAAGTGCAATCCAAAACAATTACTGTAATAACAATAGTTATCAAAGAGTTATGAGAATAGATAATAAAAAATAATGCTAAAATAAGACATGGAATTACCGAGAACAAAGTGACATTACAGTGCAAAGAAAATGAGTCAAAGGCCTCAATAAAAAGGCGGTGGTAAAAAAATAAATGTCATCAGCTCTCAGAACTTCGACTTGCAGCAGAGCTTCAGCTCTCTGGGACTTTGTTCCAGACATAATGTGGTGCATGACAATCTGAAGGCATGCTTTTCAAACGTTTTAGTTGTTGGGCTCTAGAGACAGAAAGCGGAGGACCAGAGACATCTGGACAGTTCATAATGTTGCAGACCATCAGAATTGTTTTGGTCCCCGCAAAAAACATTCAATGGTACGTAAACCAGCAGCAGTGCTTTGACAGACAGGAAGGTTAACGTCTGTACTCCTTGCTGAAACCAAAGCTGTAACTTTCCTCCTCTACCACGAATTTGAACCCAGTTTTCTATGCAAGGGCTGACATTGGTGTCAAAAGACGGCCACCAACCTACAAGATTACAGATGTATACACAATTACACATGTACCGTATACGGTATATTGAGAGATGTGGGGCACGTTTATTGAGAGCCTGCACACACAACACATTCTCACCCCCAATGCGTCAATACCAGACACACACGCACACGCACGCGCACACGCACACGCACACACACAGTATATAATGTCACATAATGCAATTTTAAGCGATTTTCTGATTGTCTGTGATTGTTTTTATTATACAATGGCATTTCAAAATGTACTTCAGTGTATCATAATAACACAAAAAAGTACATGATGAATCAACCACTTAAGTTAAATGACCTGATATCACGCACCCTCTTGGTCTTAGTGAGGACTCCAGCCGCAGTATTTCTTTCCTCAAAATCCTACTGAGACGTACGTTAGTCCCTTAATCCCTGGTGATAGTAGTCTGACTTTGTAAATTGTCTTAAATGTGGCTGCTGAAATTCAGGTCTGAGTCCATGACTACGCCAAGATTTTCTGGCTTGTTTGTGGTTTTGAGACATTACTGTGAACTGGCTTTTAAACACGCACGCTTGTCTCCAAAAACAATTACTTGCAGTTTTGTTCAACCCCCCCATTCTCTGCCTGCCCACTACCACTGCTGCTTCCATCCAACAACACTCTGCTTTTATCCATTATTCTCTCAACCCTATTCTGTTCTGTTCTGTTAGATTATAGGTTGTTTTAGGCTCTGTTCTATTATGTGCTGCTATATTCTTATTTTTTGGTTCTGCTCTGTTTGAATGAGTAGTTTATTAACAGGCATACCACAATTCTATTCTATTGTAATTCTGCATGCTTTAAAGCAGTGGTTTTCAACCTTTCTCATACCAGGGCTCACTATTTATTCAGAATTTCAGCCACAGACCACCATTTGATGACATTTTAGCCCCACAGAACCCAAAACTAAAGATTTCTGTTTCTTTTGTCCAGGCTGGATTTCTGAGAAAACCAAACAGTCAAACATACAGATCAAAATGACCATTAATCTTCTACATTCTCTGGTTGTGTAGACTTCAGATGATGAATATTTGAACTCTTGAGATTGTAAACATGAAACCAAGTGGACCCGCAAGCTAGGGTCCATTTGGTTTCATGTTTACGCTCTCAAAGAGTTACATCTGGCTAACCAACTTTCCATCATTTAGCCTGGAGACCAGCTGGAATCTTCTCGGGGACCACTGGTAGTCCCCGGACCACCTGTTGAAAACCCCTGCTTTAAAGCTCTTCCGCCCTACATGTGTTGTAAAGCTTGTAGCTCCGCTACTCTAGCAAAACATTCTTCTAGTACATGGGTGTCAAACTCTCGCCCGCGGGCCAAATTTGGCCCGCTCCGTGTAATTTCATTTGGCCCTTGAGACATTATCAAATTTATGGGGAAGACCATCCATTTTCAACATTTTAATGCGTCATCAATATACAATATACATGATAAAAAAAGTTCCCCCAATTCTGTATTTCCTAAAAATGGAGGTCTGTAAAAATCATTAGATGGTGAAATCTGATGTTAATGATTTTTCTTTCAGACCCATTTTTTGAAAATGGGTGGAATTCCCCTTTAAAAGGTTAGTTCGTTCAAACTTGGCCCGTGGCTTTGTTCAGTTTTAAATTTTGGCCCACTCTGTATCCGAGTTTGACAGCCCTGTTCTAGTAGTTTTCCCTCCACTTGTCTAGTCTAGACCAATAAGTGGTTAACGGTTCATGTGTGCTCTAGCTCTCCTCTCTGTTCTTCCTTTGTCCTCCATGGCTGAACATCACCTTGCTCTCCTCTCTGCTACCTCGCCCTCTATCCCTGGGATACCACCGCCCCCCTACCCCCCCCTCACTCCCCCTGTACTGCCGGACCCCCCAGCTGCCCCCCGCTGCCCCTTGTCACCCACTTATACCCGGCTGCACACACGCAAGCACGCATGCATGCACGCACACACACACACGCAGATCTGCCTTCACATGATATTATACACTGTCCTTTTGTCTCTGCTCTTCTCTCAGTGTATTCTCTCTTTTTCTGCGAACATGCGCGTAAGTTAGTGCACATGCGTGAGTGCACACACACACACACACACACACACACACACACACACACACACACACACACACACACACACACACACACACACACACACACACACACACACACACACACACACACGCACACGCACATTAGAACATAATGTTGAGGCACACTAAATGTACAAGAGTTCAACGGGAACTTTTGCTTGGCCCTCTGCCATATCCCAGTCAGTTGCTGCATGGTGAGTGAGTCAGGTGTGTGTGTGTGTGTGTGCATGCGTGTTACGTGTGTGTGTATGTGTGTGTGTGTGTGCGTGCGCGCGCGTGCGCGCACGTGCGTGCGTACGTGTGTGCATGTGTGTAGCATGTTCTGTCTTGTCTGATCAGCAGGGCTTTGAGAGGCTGTCAACCTACTTTCTGCTGCCACAGAGCACACAGCACATAACACAGCCCAGCTCAGGTCACTGCTACTAAATGACTGCTGAGT
The DNA here is from genome assembly GCA_039105355.1 of Benthosema pterotum. NCBI lineage: Eukaryota > Metazoa > Chordata > Actinopteri > Myctophiformes > Myctophidae > Benthosema > Benthosema pterotum. Next base: position 33,918,053 of record CM076968.1, read on the forward strand.
GGAAACACTTAAGCTTCTCCCTCCTTCTGCATTCGGCAATTTTCATTGCCTTCAGGCACAAACCTCTTACATCTTGATATTCTAATTATTACTATGATTATTATAAGCTCTGTGTTCTCAGCTGCATTTCCTCCTCCATGGGTGC
>CM076968.1:33920697-33933197 GCA_039105355.1 Benthosema pterotum
ACTGCCTCCATCCTGTGTGTGTGTGTGTGTGTGTGTGTGTGTGTGTGTGTGTGTGTGTGTGTGTGTGTGTGTGTGTGTGTGTGTGTGTGTGTGTGTGTGTGTGTGTGTGTGTGTGTGTGTGTGTGTGTGCGTGTGTGTGTGTGTGTGTGTGCGTCATTCCTGAGCCAGCTTCAACGATGTCCCCCTACTGTATGTTCTGTACGGCCGTGTAACAAGGCCCACACTGTAATTGGGCCAGTCATGTTATTTTAGGGCTGTGTAGCTCAGAGTAATTACCCACACTCTGCTGTATAGTGTACTCTCTGAGAGGGAGGGCGAGAGACACAGAGAGAGAGAGAGAGAGAGAGAGAGAGAGAAGGAGAGAGAGGAGGGGGGTCTGAAATCTGTAAGAGAAGATACATTGGACCTCTCCCATACGTCACAACGGTATATATATTTAAAATTAGTTAATCCCTCTACGATCTTGGATGTGTATATACATATATATATATATATATATATATATATATATATATATATATATATATATATATAATATATATATATATATATATATATATATATATATATATACTGTGTATATGTACTACTTAGATGGGAAGTGGTCCATGCTCAGCTATAGCGTGTTGCGACAGACAGACGGAGCGCTATGTGAAATACCACTCCCGTTTTTAAACTTCTGCATCTGGGATCACCGCATATCCGTTGGAGAACTTTCAACATGAAGTGTGACAAAGCGACAGTCATGACACGGACCCGGAGCTGCGGCGAAGAAAAAAAAAAAAAAAACTCCCGAAAGAAAAAAAAGAGGAAAGAAAAAAGGATGGAAATGCAAGCTGTTAATGACTGAATCATCTCATCGAAAGCATTACTATGCGGAAAAGCTATACTGTACACGAGTGAGCATGTGACGGATGGCGATGAACGTGACTAAGCTGGATTCGGGCGGTGCGGCGGGGCGGGGGGTGTACGGGGCTTGGGGGAGGAGGGGTGTGGATGGGGTGTATGGGGCGGTTGGGAGGGGTTGGGGGTTGTCGTGGTAGTTGCCGCAGCGTAGCACAGCCATGACTTCACCAACGGGAACAAAAAGTGCCCGTTGCGCGCTGACCTCCACATGTAAGTCACAAAGTGTTATTTCTGGAAGGACATTGCAGCGTTTGCCTTCATGGGTTGATGCTATTTTTATTGCGGTCTAAATATAGATCCATACGTTTATACTGTATATACGTTCAGTATGCAATAGGGTTTTAATGGGGGAGCGTTTGGGGGGCGATGGAACGCACGCCGTCGACCCGCCTGACCTGCGAGTTCAAAAAATGGAAACCGTACCGGCGGCGAGCAACATTCGGAGGAAATAACCGATCTCCGACACTTTGTGTGTGCTGGTAGATCAGACGTTCAGTGCAGCCAGGGTTGGAAAGGGAGCGGGCCTAGCACAGATCCCTGGGGGACTCCTGTCAATACTGGGTTTAAGTGGGTTTTAATGAGGCAGACGGTGGAGGTGTTTGACTCATATCATGCATGCAACCGTGGCTGGGTTTTTAAAACAAACACGTGCAAAAAAATGAACGCGTGCAGGGCTACAGGCGTGACTTATTACAGGGCTACATGTGTGTAAAAACGGGTTGATAAGAGGTTCTGAGGGGTAATGATTCACAGAAGTTTATGATATATTTATTTTCTTTTTTTTTCCAACATGCACACACACATACACACGCACACGCACACTCGAGGGGCGGATGTAACATTTCTCAATTGGGGGGGCAGGAGAAAATGAGAAGCCGCACCCATACCATTTTTGGTTACAGGACTTTTATTCGGCAAGTAAATCAATAATAACATCAGTTGGTGTTGAAGTTGCAACAGACATAGAATGCATAAAGGTAAAGGTTTGACTCAAAGTTTTATGTTTTCATTGATGAAGTGCTTGGTTTAGTGGTGCTACAGCTGTAGTTTGTAGCAGTGGTAGTGTTTCAAATCATTGTAAATATAAGCACTTTAATTTGAAATCTTGGGTTGTTTTGCATGCCATCGTGTTTGGTGGGGCAGTCAGGGCATTTATGGGGGCATTGCCCCCCCCCATGCCCATGCCTAGATCCACCCCTGACACGCACACACGCGCACACGCACACACACGCATACACATGCACACACACGCACGCACGCGCGCGCGCGCGCACGCACACACAGTTCCACTGGTGCCGAGCCAACCTGTAAAAACCCAGGAATCGTAAAGGAGGCCTCGCAAGGTAGGAGAAAAAACTGCATCTAACGTTTTGATCCCAATCGGATCTGCGTCAGGTTTATGATTAATGATTCACAGCGCCATGAGTTCTACAAAGAATATGAAATAAAATAAATAAAGTGGTGTCCTCTTTTGTTGTACATTGGCACATGTCTGAAGTATATATGGTCTCTGCCGGTGGCGGAAACCTCATATGTCCAAAACCGTTACTTGTTCAGGATGCAAATTCAAAATTCACCAAAGGTAGGAGAGATCTGCAAGCTCATTGAGCTTACAGATCTTTGCAACGTTTGACGCTTTTCAGTGACGCTGCAGTATGGGTCAGGAAAGGTGGTAACTCACACAAGAAAACAGAAAAAGAAAGACACAAAGAAAAGTTAGAGTATGGAGATAAGAGGTTTTCTGCGCGGCCACCACAACATCTTCCGCATCCTCCCTATTAGGAACAGCGGGTGCGAGGTATAAGGGAACCCCAGGGAGCCAGTTGGGGTTCAGTACCTTTTGCTCAAGGACACGTTGACGCTATATAAGCCAGCAGGAGGAGCCTGGTGGGGATTGAACCGGGAACCCTTCTCCGATCCCCCAGGAGGCTGCAGGCTGATGGCTCTTAGCTCCTGAGTCACTGCATACTGCTGCTGCTGTGACCTGGCGTTAAGAGATGATGTCACCGCATTTTTCAAATCCCTCCGAAAAACCGGGACCCGTAACCAATTAAACCCTATATGTACTTAGTTGACCGGGGGTCCCAGGGGGGCAGGATATCTCTGCTGAAAATAGATGATCTAAAAGTGGGAGTTTGTGTCTCTCCTCTCTCTCTCTCTCTCTCTTTCCTCCCCCGACACAGTGGAAGCAGATGGCTACCGGCCCTATGGAGACTGCATGGGTCTGCCTGACGTTTCTGCCAGTAAAGGAGTTTTTTGGCTGCCACTGTCACAAAAATAAATAAATAAAATAAAATAAAATAAAAAACAGGCGACACATACAGTATTTAATAGCTTATAGCGATAGCTTCAACAGAACAGAACGTGTTAAACGTCTAGATGTTAAGTGCTGTGTAAAACAAGGTACTCCAGCACAGCATATCAGTTGTGTCTTTACTTTGCTTCGCTTGTACAGATACTGTGAAGTTGTTTACTTAAAGTACAGCTGCTGAAACATGCTGTTGTTGAAAATAATATGCCACGTTCATATGTGCGTGTCGTGTACATGAACTCTGATGTCTTTTCTTTTTGCCCATTTTTGCATTCTCTATTTCTTTTTTGAATCTTATTTTGTTGTTGTTGTTGTTGTTGTTGTTGTTATTATTACCTATGTGCTGCCTTGTTTGAAGGATACAAGATATTACAATGAAATACCAACTTCATGCGTTGTCATGCACATATCATACTTTGCTATGCATTATATTATGCTCCCTCCCAATTCTACATATTCCATGTTGCTTTTTATTTAACCTATTAAAACTGGCTCTAGTGGATCTAATGCCATTTTAGAAGGCTTCAGGTCTTAACCAAAGTTTATTGACATATCTGAATACAAGCAGGCTAAAAGTGTGTGGGACTCTTTTGTGCAAACTATCAGTATTCTACTTACAGCGAAAGGGAAAGGGAAAGGGGAGGGAATAGAGAATAAAATGGAAGAAGGAACAAAGTGCATAAAAATAGTGGCAAGTCTAAACTTAGTGTCATGAGTATAATTATAAGTCATAGTTACAGTAAATGACTTTTTGACCTTGCACACGCACACACACACGAGCATGCACGCACGCGCACACGCACACACACACGCACACACACACACACACACACACACACACACACACACACACACACACACACACACACACACTGTAGTGTTGGAACATGATGTCATGCAAAACTTTCACTGGTTGCACCAGTATGAGTGAGTGACAAACAAACCCCTCTTTAAAAATTTTAATTGATCGGGGAAAGCTTTTTTTTTTCTTTCTTCAAAAGAATAAAGAATAACTAAGCTGAGCTTGTAATAAACTGGCTGTTTTCCAGTTAAGATATTTAGTGTAGAGCTAAAAGTAAAGGCACTTAGTATAAAGCCCTGAGGGACTGACTCATTTTAAGTTTTACACAATATTCGTCTGCAGTCGGGAGCTCCAAACGGAGCCAATTCCATCCAAACCAGGTCATCTGGTCACAATATATCACTGGAACCTTTACACATGTATAGCACAGCACAGCACAGCACAGCACAGCACAGCACAGCACAGCACAGCACAGCACAGCACAGCACAGCACAGCACAGCCTATGATAGTACTGTATGTGTCAAACTTGAGTCCTGGAGTGTCAAGGACTTCAAAATTGATATGTACAGTATACAGACTATTTGGCCAGGGGTTCCCAGATCCAACTTTGAGAACAACTATGATATGAGCTATTGCTGTGTGTGTGTGTGTGTGTGTGTGTGTGTGTGTGTGTGTGTGTGTGTGTGTGTGTGTGTGTGTGTGTGTGTGGTGTGTGTGTTGTGTGTGTGTGTGTGGTGTTGTGTGTGTGTGCGTGTGTGTGTGTGTGTGTGTGTGTGTTGTTACGCGCCGTAGACTTACTTTAACTTACAGGACTTATCATGCATGTGATAAGATTACTGCGTGACGGACATGGGTTCAAGCTGACATGAGTGCACGTACTTGAGTACGTGGGCTACACGTGCACACACAGCACGCACAACACAACACCTACCACCCATCTGCCATATCTACAGTATGGATGATAAGAGCGGAAAATAACAAAGCTCATTCCACGGCTTTGAAGGGAGTCCTATGCTAGTGTTCCATTTGTAAATAAAACAAACACAGCCTTATCTTTGCCACTTAAATGAATTAAATGAATAAAATCCAGCGCAGCGATAGTTCATTGTACAGGAAGGCTGGTGGTTTCTTTTTCCATGTAACTTCATTCACAGTTTCAACTCTTTAATTCTCATTAACTCGTTTAGCACGGATCACAATGGTGTCGGCTCGGGCCATGGCATTCGGTAAAAACCCTTATTTTGAAGCGCCAGATACAAAACAGGATGTGTAATGACGTTATGGTGTTTCTTGACTAACCTGTCCTCTCAGAATCTGTGCAAAAAGTTCCAGGTCAAAAGTCAGAAAGTGACGTTTAGCCCTAGTTGATTTACCCGTGTGCCAGCGACATTCCGGGGAAGAATCTCAGAGAATGCCATATGAATGCATTGGATAGAATGGGTGCGGGTGCAAAAAAGAAAAAAAAGAAAATGGCCACGCCCCTTTCTGTCCCAAATGAAAGTCAACAACGGAACGGTCGTCAGATGATGAGCTCGGATTAACAGATGCATTTAAGAATGAAATCTATGAACCGTCGTGTTTCGCCCTACCGTGTGATGGCGATGGAAGCCCTACGATAGGCCTACCGCTCGCAGTCAAGTATTAATTCTCTTTAATTCTCAAGTTCATCTCTTGGGTGTTTACACACCAAGATGCCAAAAGCGGTGAGCAGCAAGTTACTCTTCCTGGTTTTTAAGCAGTTGGTGGATGGAAAATGACATTTCACGCTGTGAAATTTCCCACACCTCCCTGGCCTCCTCCTTATACAGTATGGACTGAATATGAGAATCATCATGTCATTGTAATATGTAATTGATGTTCAATTGTTCATGGAAGAATTGTATCTGGTGCTTTGTTCTGGGGTTGTTGTGATCAGATTCTATTTCTTTTTGTACAGGTGATCTTCCCAGCAAATATGGTCAGTAAAGGGACAAATTAGTGACGTCTTGATTGTGGCCAGATCAAGGCAATCCAAGACTGGTCGAATCTGGCCGTGAATATCACCTGATTTCAACAACCAACACGAATCCTGTACATTAAAGAGAACATCCCTGGATGTCTGAATCAACACAAATCCTGTACATCAAAGAGAACATCCCTGGATGACAACCAACACAAATCCTGTACATTAAAGAGAACATCCCTGGATGACAACCAACACGAATCCTGTACATTAAAGAGAACATCCCTGGATGTCTGAATCAGAGAGTCAGATTGATTCTAGACTAACTTAAATCAATCATAACTAGTCAGATCTGATCCAAAACAGCTTAGCTATAGCTTTATTATTTAAATTGGTTGATGAAGACGTCCTGGAAATAACGTGAAGATCATCCATATGGGCTGTGATCTGGCCTAGTCTTGAACGTCACTTGAGTCCAGGGGCGGATGTAACATTTCCCAATTGGGGGTTGCAGGAGAAAATGGTATGGGGTAGTTATGATTGGTGTAAGTTACTATGGGCTCAATCTGATTCTCTCCAATTTGTCCAGGAACTACAGTCTTTAGTAGACAGGATTTGTGTTGGTTGAAATCAGTTGGTATTCTGGCACTAGTCTTGGATTGTCTTGATTTGGTCACAATCAGTGTTGCCACAGTTACTTTGAAACAGTAATCGACTACTGACTACTGCTTGGAAAAGTAACTTAGTTACGTTACTGACTACTTGATTTGGAAAGTAACTAAGTTAGATTACTTTTAGTTACTTGCGGCATATAGGACTAGCACCAAAAAGGAAGACATTTTTGAAACAGGGGGTCTGGGGTAGATACATTTTTTAACTTTTAGATGCAAATTCCAATTGGGTCCATTTGGTTTCATTTTACGATCTCAAGAGTTAGATATCTATAAGGGTCCATTTGGTTACCAATGGTCAGAGATGGGAAAAGTACTCATTTTTTGTACTTAAGTAAAAGTACAACAGTTTGATTTTAAAATCAACAGTCATAGAATACACTAGATCAGTGGTTCTCAACCTTTTTTGTCCCAAGGCACATTTTCATAGACCAAAAACATCAGATCACACCTAGATATACGTTTGTGTGTGTGTGTGTGTGCTGTTTGCAAGTTCGGGGGAACTCCCAGAGACCACCATATGCAGTTGCACCACTCTTCACACGGGTGTGATTTTTCCCCCATGCAACACAGCGAGATGCCGCGGCAGTCCTCTCCTGTACTGTATCTCTATGCAGCATTGAGAGAAGCTGCAATTGTTCACTTGTTTACTATGTTTTTAGTAAGTTTTTAATCCTTTCTTTCTGCAAAATCTGAACCCGCGGGTTGTGGACTATTACTGGTATTTTTCGGCAGCATTGGCTTGGAATCAGCTTTTCTTTTATTCAGCTCCGATAGCGACAGGGTAAAAGCACAACATTAGGAGCGATCCAGGCGATGTTTGTTGTCATTTTGATTCCACGTGTAGGAACTAAATTCAGAAGGAGCGCTCCGATTCTCCTTCCAAGTTGAAAATGCATTGTTTTGGACGAGCTCGGGCGCCGCGCTTTACCGCAGCATAAAGACTTATAGCGGTGTTTCCCACAGCTCTGCAAGTATAGCCTATACCTAAAGTCCACGGTGATGTGATTGCCCCATCCAAACAAAGACTTAAATTAACATGCCTATGGGCGATCGGGGAGCTACAGTATACTGAATGCATAGGCATTAGGCAGGAGTCATTAGCGTACCCTATTGTTGTTGTCGCACCTCTGAGTCTGGACAATGGAATGAATACCTAAAAAAAGGGCCTGCATGTTCCAACCGAACGCCGCCTTGAACTCGTGGATTCTACAGAGTGAAATGCGAAAAAGTAACGCATCTAATATTAAATAAGTAACTGTAGTCTGACTACTGGTTTTGAAATAGTAGTTGCGTTAGACTACTAGTTACTGAAAATAGTAGTCCGACTACAGTAACGCGTTACTAAGTAACGCGTTACTGGCAACACTGGTCACAATAAAGACGTCACTAATTGGTCCCGGTCCTGACCGTGTTTGTTGGGTGTAATACCTAGAGCATTAGAAAAGAGAGTACTGACGCGCTTGCACTTGCACTGCAGCTCTGCTGTCAATGCAAGTGGATGGGCCAGAGTGGTTTGTTTTCGAACCATCCTAGGTGGTTTGTTTGGAACCAGCAGGAGTCACATGTGCTTTTCAGCCAATAGCCGCCGTCAAGTGTATACCTTTGAGCCAATAGGCGTTTGCCAGGTACAGAGTGCCTGGTAAAAAAAAATGCCAGGGCCTTATTGATTTGTGTTACAGGTACAGAGTGCTGACATGTTGAAACCAATCAAACTATTATGGCCATCACCCATTTTCACGAAATATGACAAAACGGTCATAATTCTGATCTGTAGTTAACCATCACGCGCTGTCCGATATACAGGCTTTCTGCATGTCCAGCTGGGAGCCCGCTAAGCGGCCGTTATTTTTTTTTCTTTCGTTTGTTTGTTCTTTCCTTGTTGCGTCTGTCCTTTTGTCTCTGTTCTTCTTTTCATCTAGTCTCCGGCCGCGGCTCTTCCTCATTCTGGACCTGACTCACCGCGAGGGGCCGCTTAAACTATACGATTACAACACCGAAACTGGACACCGTGCATGCAGCAACCTGGGCTCTGCCAGGGGTTGTTGCAGTGGAAACTTTGTACAGTCACTCAGCACTTTTTCCTCTGACTGACTGACTGACTGACTGACTGACTGACTGACTGACCAACCAGGGTCTTGCAGGGCAAAGCCAGAAGTCACACTTCTTAATGGGGGGAGAGGGGGTGAAGGAATGGAAACCATGACCAAGCAAGTGCTAATAGAAGCATGAAGTGGACGGACAGAAGAGGAAAAGAGAGAGCCTGAGAGAGGGTCATTTGAGTGACCAGATTATAAATACATACTACTGGGGAACTATAGTGGACAGCGTGGATGAGTCTGGATCCAACCAGTTCTCAAACTCACCTCACCTTGTGTGCACTGGATGCCTCAAAGGTTCAAAGGTCAATTGTATATATATGTACAGTATACACACGCACGCACGCACGGCGCGCGCCCCCCACACACACACACACACACACACACACAGTTAGAATATATACTGTACAGCACTACATTGCAGTGCTAACTCTAATGGTTTTATATAATTTCCAGTGAGAAGGTTGAGAAGGTTCCTTATCGTCTGAAAGCTGTTCTATGAGGTCAGAGTGACCTTGATATTTGTCCACTGTATTATATGCACATTTAACCTTGATTTCCACTTTGTCATTCCATATCATATTCATTCTATAGATATGGTTAAAAAGATATGAAAACAAACAAACAAACATTTTGTGACATCACTGACCTTTGGCTATATCCACACTTTTGATATGCGTGTGTGGGACACTGTAGTGTGATCAAGTAGGAGCGTTCAATTACCAAAACAGAGAAATAAAAGCAGATGACCACATTAAAAATAGCAGAAACAGAAACATAGGGAACGCCAACAGAGTTCTGTGGAGGAGAGACCGCCGTCGTGGTTTGGATAGCTTGTGGCGGGACAGCCCTGCGTCGTGTGTCCCTTGTCTGTCTATGTGTGTGTGTGTGTGTGTGTGCGTGTGTCTGCGTGTGTGTGTCTGCGTGTGTGTGTGTGTGTGTGTGTGTGTGTGTGTGTGTGTGTGTGTGTGTGTGTGTGTGTGTGTGTGTGTGTGTGTGCACGCTTGGCCCGGGAGGAGAGGAATCCCAGCGATGTGTCCCATTATTATACTGCTGGAGGTGATGGAATGTAATTAAACACAGCCCCAGTGTGTCCTCCCACACTGTTACTGTACGCTGGCATCCCCACGTTGTGTGTGTGTGTGTGCATGTGTGTGTATTAATAAACAGCAATGAAAGAGCGTGCGTGCGTGTGTGCCTGCTGTAACGCGCCATGTCGTGAGTTGGTACTGTAGATTGTGAGCTATTTTCGGAACACAACACCGAAACAACGAAACATAAAACAACTTTTTCTCCACTGCTATCACAATTTAGCCTAGTTTTTATCTTATTTACTTACTAGATAGTGAAGAAGAAAGAGGGACAGAGAGAATTCAGGGGAGAGACGTGCAGCATGCAGGTTATCATGAACAGGATTCGAACATGCGACGCACTTCAGGCCAGAGCCTACCGTATATGTGGCATGCACCTGGACCAGTGGTTTTCAACCATTTTGATACCAGGGCCCACTATTTATTCAGAATTTGAGCCACGCACCACCATTTGATAACATTTTAGCCACACAGACCTAAAACTAAAAGATATCTTTTGCTTTTGTCTGGATTTCAGAAACAAAACAGACAAACATACAGATCAAAATGACCATTAATATTCTACATGCTCTAGTTGTCTAGATTTGGGCTAATTCAGATGATGAATATTTTAACTCTTGAGTGTAAACATGAAACCAAATGGACCCGTTTCATTTTTACGCTCTCAAAGAGTTATACCTGGTTAACCAGCTGTCCATCATTTAGCCCAGGGACCACCTGGAACTCTCTCAAGGACCACTGGTGGTCCCCGTACCACTGATTGAAAACCACTGACCTGAACCATTAGACAAGCAGGCTAGTTTTGGTCGATGAAACTGTCAATATATTTACAGACATTCTTCACCATAGTTTTGATTGCATGATGTGTGGGGGTGAAGAATCTTGCTGAGGATTTTGACTGTGTGTACATATAAGGGAGCGAGTGCATGTGCCAACCCAATAGATTCTGTAAATATATATATATGTGTGATGTTGAAATGAGATGACTACACACATCATCCATGACAGACGGATGGTGTGACGCTGTCACAGCAGCAACGCTCTGGTCAGAACCGGACCTCAGTCGTGACAGACGGCTGGGGGTCGTGTGACGAAGCTGTCACGACCCGTCTGACCCCATCTGGTCAGAACCGGTCCGCTGCTGACCAAGCCTTCTGGAGCCGCCACGGTTTGCCCTCCATCTACCTCTGTGCTCACGTGCCATGCAGCGTCTACGCACGCAACCCCCGCAGCACACGCTCACACGCTCACACGCTCACACACACACACACACACACACACACACACACACACACACACACACACGCACACGCATCAGGGGCGGATGTAACATTTCCCAATTGAGGGGGGCAGGAGAAAATGGTGTGGGGGCGGCTTCATCGCCCCCGCACCCATACCATTTCCGGTACAGGACTTATATTAGGCAAGTAAGCCTTAATAATAACATCAGTTGTTGTTGAACTTGCACCAGACACGCAGCATGCATAAAGCTAAAGGTCTGACTAAGAGAGTTTTCTGTTTTCAATGATGAAATGTTGGTTTAGTGGTGCCACAGCTGTAGTTAGTAGCAGTAGCAGTGTTTCAAAATGTTATAATTGTAAGCAGTTTCATTTTAAATATCTTTGAAATCTGGGTTGTTTTGCATGCCATCATGTTTGGTGGGGCAGAATGGGCATTCAGGGGGGCTTGGGGCGGGGGCCCCATGCCCATGCCTAGATCCGCCCCTGACACGCATGCACGTACACACGCACGCAGAGATGCAATCACACTCACTGTTGCAGGAGAGAAGAGCAGTGGGGGATGAGGAAGGCCTTCTTTCACTTCCTTCATGTTGCTAGGGTCTGGTTTATGTTTACGTGCGCGGGTGTGTGTGTGTGTGTGTGTGTGTGTTGTGTGTGTGTGTGTGTGTGTGTGTGTGTGTGTGTGTGTGTGTGTGTGTGTGTGCGTGTGTGTGTGTTTCACATGTTGTGTGCATGTGTGTTGGGTTATTAGGGTGGGGTGCGCAAGTGGTGATGACTGTGGTTTTCAGTGGAATTCAAGTCTGAGACAGACAGAATGAGATAGTAAGACAAGACAGAGAGAGAGAGAGAGAGAGAGAGAGAGAGAGAGAGAGAGAGAGAGAGGAAGGGAGAGAGGGAGAGAGGAGTGTAGTGATTCATGGTTCTTCCTCTTAAACCTAAACTCTCGACCACAGTTGATGTTGCCTAACCTCCGTCACCAGCCGTGTGAGGATGAGTATATGAATGATAATGATGGCACATTTCTCCTTACAGAACCAGCCAGACCCGGTTCTTACACTGTCACCAGGTTAGGTGCTAAAGCTGTACTATATGTGTCTATGTCTATGCATGTTAATTCATTGTTACTTCAACAGTGTTTTTAAACCTTTTTCATACCAGGGCCCACTATTTATTCTGAATTTTAGGCACGGATCACCATTTGATGTTGAGTTTATAGTCTCTGTGCCCCAAAACTGAGGATTTTCAACTTTGTGTCCACAATTGAGGAGAGATAACTGGCAAAATGTTGGTTAGATTAACCAACTTCTACATTTTCTAATTGTGTAGATTCTTGAAAATTACAACATAAGTAATTCAGATGTTTACATATAATTTAACTCAAGAGTTACAGATCCGTAAGGGTTCAATTGGTTACCAACTGTCCATCATTTAGCTGG
>CM076968.1:33938197-33973197 GCA_039105355.1 Benthosema pterotum
GTAAATGATTTGAAACACTAGCCTACTAACTACAATTCTCAAACCAACAACAAAACAGAAAACAACAAGCAACAAGCAACAAGCAACAACCAATTTTTGTTATTGATGCTTATACTTTCCTAATACCTAAGTTGTGTAACCAAAAATGGTATGTGTGTGGCTTCATTGCCCGTGTCGCTTCGCGCCACGAACGATGAAGCCACATCCATACCATTTTCACCTGCCCCCCCCCCCCCCCCCAATTGAGAAATGTTACATCCGCCCCTGCTCTCCATTCCCACAGATGGAGAAATTCTGTTTTCAAACCCGCTCACACATGCACATGAAGATTCATTCATTGCCGCCCGGCATGGCAGTAACAGCCAGGGCTTGCACCCACCCACACACACACACATAACAAACGCACATGGATCCACACACGTGGAAAATCCCCAGTGTTACTTAATTAATTTCTAACACTAGACATGACTCAGGGAAATAGAGCCAACAAGGTCATTTCTACACTCCCGTGTTAAATTGGCATGCACACACACATACACACGCACTCACAGAGACGCACTATTTTGGCATGTGTTAATCTCCCGACACGTTGCGCCACGGTCAGGTCATTACATCACTGGAATGCAGTTATACTGTAGTGCAGCTGGTGATACAGTATCTGGTCACCAGGATTTGCCTCTACACTGCAGGACCTCACACTTATGTCACCCTTTCTGTCGTGTCAAATCTAGTCATGAATATCCACCCAAACTCCATTATGTATCGATTGCAGTGCTTCATGTATGGAGCTGACTGTTTCATTGGCGCCTGATGCCATGGTGACACAGGTTTGTGTCAGAATTCTTGGCCAATGGATATGTGAGATGGTGTAGGCCCTAAAGATGTATGTTGATGACATGGTAAGAGACATATTTAAAGATGAAATGGAACTTTGACATCAAACTAAATTGTCAAGGAATCCGGGCAGCGCAGTCACTGGTAGTGGATCATCCGAGAGAAGGAGGGAAGGAGGAGGAGGACAGGAAGAACATCCCGTTTCCTGAGCTGGCTGGGGATGCGTTTCTTTGGCAAATCAAAGCGTACCATAGATCCAAACATCAGTAGATTATTTCAAATTGCCAAAGTTAAAACGAAAAGTTTACAAGCAAATGGCAAAACTAAAATTAATGTGTGCGGTGGAATGTTGACGGTGACAGTTGTGGCGGTGGTGGTTGGGACAGTGGCGGTGGTGGTGGCGGTTGATTTGCAAGTTGTGTTTTTGGTTGTCTTTGGTTTCCCCGCAACATACAGCCCCTAGAAACGCGCCTATAGGGGAGAGGCTGGATCTGGCCAGCCTCCTCGGGTCGGAAACAGTCAAGAAATGACAAGAAATGAGCTGCTGTGTTGCAGCTTTTCATGCTCGGACATACAGACCCACGGACATACATGCATGTCAGTTAGCTGCCCCCACCCACGGTTCAAAGACGTCTTCAAGCATGACAAGAAGTCCATGGGCATAAGAGTGGACAACTGGGAGGACAGTGTAAGTGATTGTGCCTGCTGGCGGCTGGAGGTCTGGAATGGAACCCAGGAGTGAAGCAGAGCTAAACAAAGCAGCAGAAGAAAGGAGAGCAAAAGGCACCTCAGTCTGCGTCAGAAGGCGACGGCAAGGCACATTCAAATGCAATCCCTGCCAAAGAGACTGCTCACTCAAGTGTTGGGCTGAACAGATATAAATACAACAAGCACTGCTCCCTCTGCACCTCCAGATCCAACCCAAGTGCACTTGTGCCATGGTCTCTCAAGACTGAAGGCTGCTAGTACTACTACTACTGTCTTGTCAAAATATGGCCATTCTAAAAAGCCCCCCAAAAACTAGGTCTATGCATGGTGAGGCATCAACTGGCATACTGACCAAATTGGGGAGATAAAAGGGGTGAATAGCAGCAGCAAATTGCCATTGCTATTGCAGTGACACAAAACAATGTTCACAAAACTGTCTTTTCTGTGGTGTCTCAACCCTTAATGTGTGGGATTTGGCATTGGGACCTATATAGCTGCCATTCTGTTGCAGTCAGGCCGGTTAGCCGCTGGTTGCAATTCACAACCACCGTGGCGGCAACAGGGTGGTCATCTGTCACCGCTGATCGCTACTTTGACTGAAATGCGCCTGTGAGAAAACGCCAGACTCGACACGCGCCAACGGAACACACAACCTTTATGGTAACATCCATCACTGTCCTTCATATGCAGTGTTTTCCTGCACAGAGATTCAGGGGCGGATCTAGGCATGGGCACGGGGGGGCAATGCCCCCCTAAATGACCTGACTGCCCCACCAAACATGATGGCATGCAAACGACCCAAATTTCAAATGTATTTCAAATTAAACTGCTTATAATTAAAATGTTTTGAAACACTGCTACTAACTACAATTTTGGCACCACTAAGCCAACAGCATTTCATCATTGAAAACAGAAAACTCTCTGAGTCAGACCTTTAGCTTTATGCATGCTGCGTGTCTGTTGCATCTTCAACAACAACTGATGTTATTATTGATGCTTTACTTGCCTAATCCTGTAATCCTGTAAAAATGGTATGGGTGCGGCGATGAAGCCGCACCCATACCATTTTCTCTTGCCCCTCCAACATGTTCTCTTGCCCCCCCAAAAATGGGACATGTTACATCCGGCCCTGCAGAGATTGCAATGGCAGTGGCGAAACTCGAGGGAGGAGGAGCGAGGAGGGGACATCAGAACTTTGCAGACACCGCCAACCATGGCTGAGGGCGCCGCCGCCCGCCGCCGTCACGTTAACACGTCTCAACAGAGGGAGTTCAGTTTTGGTGTCGGTCCACAGAAACGTCCTCACCTCTCGTGTGTCCCCGTCAGTGGCAAGATTATGAGCACGTTGTCTATGTGCTGCATGTGTGAAAACACTGTCATGTTGTTACTGGTTGAGATTTCAATCCCTTCACCTTTCTGTTGCTCAGTTCTACTGTCTGCAGGAATCGTCTCGTCGAATGATTTGTGGTTTGTCAGAAAGTGTCGTTCCAAGTTTCCTTCTCCTCCGCTGTCAAAGCGCAGTTGTTAACAGACGAGGCAAATACATTTTCCATGCGTTGTTAAAGAAAATCCGTTCTTCCTTGGACATGGTATGTCTCTTGTCTCCTGGCATCTCTTCCTTCAATTCATGGTCAATACTGTTCCCGATAGCTGTGGTAGGAACCTAACAGGCAACTTGCAACCAAATGGGCTAATCTTGTCTTAGGGTTGGGGGGTCACAGCCTGAAACGTTTGAGACGCCTTGACATAAATGATGATAAGAAATATGTCAAAATCTTTTGGGGATGTATAAGAGAAAAACACCGGAACACAGTGCAAGCCAAGCTAAAGCTTGTTAAAAAAAAAGACGAACTATGTATTACAGTAGAATTCATTGTCAAACTGTCAGTGTGACTAAGCTAACAATAGCTGCATAGAATACAGACCCCCGACCAGAACTAAATATGCATAACTCCAAACAAAAATCACCATTAATCACACAGCGATGTCAATGACAGATTAGGAAGATGAATGGAAGTCAGAGATTATCGTTACTGACGCGTGGAAACCTTGCAACTCCACATTTTAAACTTGTTTCACATTCTCTCTGCAAATTCACACCCTACTTCGCCATGCATAGTGTCATGGAGGAGCAGCAACAAACTAGGCCCTAAGTAGAGATATAAACATAATTGCACGATCAAGTACACATCCAAATGCACACACCTGACTGCATTAAAACAACATTAAACAGCATGAACTCACTTTATGCAAGTGCATGCTGCCTCTATTAGCAATACTGAACCACTGAAAACTATGAACATTGTTGTGAATTAAATGACAACCCCATTGGATCCATCGGAAACACAAGTATTTTTTTTCTCTTTTCGTGTAAAAAAGGAACATCATGTTGTACATACAAGGTTTCCACCTGACGGAGACGTTATCCAGGCCCCCGCTGCCCGGACACTCCGCTAGCCAGCCCCATGATGACTGGCATTGTGTTGGATTGTAATGTCCCTTTCGGGGGGCCACGTGTCACAATATAATAGCGTCTTTGTCTCCCACTTATCTGGCTCGCGGCTCATGCAGCGCCGCGGCGGAGCATTTCAACAGCCACTGTCTAACTATCAGAACCTACAGTCACTATCTTGGCTCTCTAATGTGGAGGCCCATTGTCAGGCCGGTCGGCCGCGGACACAATAATCATCTCAGCAGAGACAGATAAGTGGGCCGTGTACGCCCGTACGTCCGTCCGTCCGTCCATCCGTCCCACACAGACACTATATGGCCTTGTGAGAAAGCACAAGCGCTGGACATGGAGTACCAGAAGCATTATATAGGGGCCCTACAAGCCAAGGTACAATGCAAGGTAAAAAAAAAAGTTTTAATAACAATAATACAAACCCTGCTATGCTGGCACAAGCAGAAATACAAACACATTTTGCAGAAATAATGAATGTCAAGCAAGCGGTGCACCGCGTGCGTGCACATGTCCGCACGTGCACGCATGCAGTCGTATGTTATTATCTGTAGTGCTATGGACACACATGCCTACACGCACGCACACACACACGCACACACACACACACACACACACACACACAGACCTCTATAAATAAATATAGGAGTCCAATGTACACTCGCCCGCCGAGCGGGACCTTGTGCTGATTGGTGTGAGCCCTTAGTTAGGAAGTGTCCTTGGCTTTTGAGTCGTGTTCGCGGTGAATCCCAGTGTCCGCCCACACAGTCACGGCCTGCGGAGACCTTCTGTTCCTCAACCCGGGGCACACACACACACACACACACATGCGCGCACACGCATGCACGAACGCACAAACACACACACACACACACACACATGCGCTCACGAACGCACACAAAGGCAGAGAATGGGAGGGAGGCGAGCAGAGAGCAGCCGGGAAAGGTGTTAGTGGAAATGAACGTGAAACAACACCTCCGGTTCAAAGAAAGCCCAAGTACTGAAAGAGGAGGAGGCATTCTATTTGTCGTTCAATGAGATCCATTGGGTTTTTTGGAAGTTAAATCGTGTGATGTGAACCACAGTCTGTGTTTCGTGTGGGAGGCCTGAACAAATACAAATCTGTAAACATGACCCAGTGCAACTGCTCGGTGAAAAGGGGGGTGGGGGGTGCTTACATGACAACAAAACAAACATGATCAAATCCTAATGCAGGCAGGCAGGCACATGCGTGCAAACACACACACACACACGCACACACACGCACACGCACACACGCACACACGCACACACGCACACACGCACACACGCACACACACACACACACACACACACACACACGGTTGATGCCATTACTTGAAGACTGGCTGGCTGATCAAGATCCACAAAATATCCTATTGAACTATTACTTGTATTCATATTTACTAATATACGGTATAGATGTCCCTGACATGTATTTAAGAACCAGCGGTTAAGAAAACACATTCACATTTGTTGATTAAACGGACACTGTCTAAGTCTCTCTGTGAATGGACGGTGCTTCTGCACTCAGACACTTAAAAGGGAAATAGCATTTGACAAATTGATAGAAAAGTGGTATCACAAGTCAGCGCCCATTTGACAGTTACTGTAATCACATCAAATCAAGAGGCCAACAGTGGCAACAGTTTTACAGTATGCACAATATTGTTATCGATTTGAGCCTTGAGTCAATGTTATAGTTGTAAGTGGGCTGATATGAAAATGGACTCTCTTTGAATGGTCACAACCACAGCTATGTGTTGGCCTATAAGGGACATTCTTTCACTGAGAATAATAATAAAAAAAAACCTCTTGACTCAAAAGTACTGAAACTACGTCTGGAAAAATGATAAATAGACAGAAGGACAGGAGAAGTGAGGGGTGAAGTATAGAGAATGAGCGGGGGTGAGGGGGGTAGTGTTGGAAGAAGTACTCAAGAGATTTACTCAAGTAGCAATACCACACAAAATACTGTAGAGATACTCAAGAGTAAGGAGTCTATTCCACATCCGTAGAATTGGCATCAAGGTGTACTATACCTTATTATTATTATTATTATATTTCAATACTTAGTCAGTAGTTAAAAAATAGCAGATCTACAAGCACAGAATATTATGACACAAGGCAATGTGTCATAATGTGTTGTCACGGCATCAGACGCAAACAAACCAGTCAACTGTAGACAAATTGGGGCTGTATATGGGTATTGGGCACGGGGACATGAGTAAGTGTTAGAGGGCACTTTTGGACGAGATTCGCAAAATCTGCAGATCTACAGTACAGGCTCACAGAAAGTTTGTGGATCAGCACTTTTTGGGGCGCAACTCTGCACTCTTTAGGTAGATGGAGATGCCATGTGCGACGTGGATTTCAAAACAAATTTGTTTAACGCTGTGTTCAAGATCAAGGATGTAGTAAATCCTACATTTGCCGTGTGGAAAGGGCAGTTGCCTTAGACACACACACACACTTACGGGTAAAAGGGAGGTAGCTGAAGCCCCCTCGGATGTCGACACGTGCACATCACTGCATAGCGGCATACGGGCATACATACGGATGACATCAGCGATCTCCACATCATTTCGTCCAGAGGCACAGATGCAACCGCTAATGCCTATATATGCAGAAAAAAGGGACCGAGGGACTTCAAACTCAGCCTGCAGCAAGGTAGGACCCCAAAATGGACAGACACAGCATGTATATGGACAGGTACAACGGGTGCTCTGACAAATCCCCCCGACACTATGACTCATACATGGTCGGATGATCGGTGGGGTGATGCGGGTGCGAGGGCTGCGTATGGCGACCTTCAGGTGACACTGAAGGTCACTTTTGTTTTAGTAAACTCGAGTCATGTAAATCTGAATACGTAATTTGGAACAACATTGATCTCGGAGATAAATGGTAAATAGTGCATTTACTGTATATAGCAAGCCTTTATCCAAGGTGCTTTACATCAGGGGCGGATGTGTCATTTCCCAATTGGGGGGGCAGGAGAAAATGGTATGGGTGCGGCTTCATCGCCCGTGTCGGTTCGCGCCATGAGCGATGAAGCCGCCCCCATACCATTTTTGGTTACAGGACTTTTATTAGGCAATTAAGCATCAATAATAACATCAGTTGTTGTTGAAGTTGCGACAGACACGCAGCATGCCTAAAGCTAAAGGTCTGACTCAGAGAGTTTTCTGTTTTCAATGATGAAATTCTATGGTTTAGTGGTGAGACGATTGTAGTTAGTTAGTAGCAGTATAGTAGTGTTCCAAATGCTTTTAAATATAAGCACTGAAATATTTTGGGTTGTTTTGCATGCCACCATGTTTGGTAGGGCAGTCTGGGCATTTAGGGCAGCATTGCCCCCCCCCCATACCCATGCCTAGATCCGCCTGCTTTACATAGTGCGTGACATTCACCCACCCACCCAGCCACACACACACACACATACCCCAATGGTGGAAAAAACATGCAAGGAACACCTAGGAGCAATCTGGGGTCAGGTTGTGTTAGCCAAGGACACTTCGAAAAGAGCCAGTCGCTCCACAGCCTAGATAGTTCAAGAATAAATTGTGTCTACAAATGAAAAAAAGTCAATTAAAGTCAAATGGTAATGGATTTTTCAGCAGTACAGTACTTGAGTAAACGCATGTTACTTTCCAGAGAGAGAGAGAGAGAGAGAGAGAGAGAGAGAGAGAGAGAGAGAGAGAGAGAGGAGAGAGAGAGAGTTTTGAAATGAGATGAGAGATACAGATTGGGATAAAAGGGAGTCGTAGGGAGCAGGAAATGACAGGGTGAGATTGATGACGCAAAGCCTGAGCGTCTGAGAGGAGCGATGGGGGAACATTTGGAGGTGAAACTGCAGCTCTTTGGCTGCGGGCCTCGCCTCTGTTCTGTTCTGGAGTCTCTCTCCCTCCCATCCACAGTGACATGTGGTTTCACGGCCATTACCACACTACATTATAGCGTCGATGTGCCATATAACGCGAGGCGGCCATATGTACTGCTTCTCTCCGCTTGGCTCCATAAAACACGCACATGCCCAACTGTTTTTTTCTTACTTTCTTTCTTTCTTTCATTCTTCCTTTTGCTGTTCGCAATTTCCCTTTGTTGGATCCAATTTAGCTCCTTTTTTTGGGTCCTAGTTTTCACGTTGTGCAAATTGCCCGAGTCAAACACGGTGTCAGATGGAGAGAACGAGAGAGAGAGACATAACCCCATATGACCCTTACGGTTTTTGTATTTATCCGTTAATGATGTGTGTGAACACACTGACTGTCCCGTGTGTTTGAACACGTGCTCCAGAGCACTGTACTGTTTCTCCAACAGTGAGCAGGGACCAATTTGTGCGTCCCTTTACTTTTTCGTTTCCTAGAGTTTGAATTTTCACCACAAATAAAAGTTCAGGGCAGCTCTCTCTCCCTCTCTCTTTCTGTCTCTTTCTCTCTCTCTCTCTCTCTCTCTGGAAGAGAGATCAAGGTAACTTCTTCCCTTCATCTGTAGAGCACAGCTACGATATACAGCATGCATGCATGCATACAGAGCTCTCTCACAGACATCCACAAATGCATAAGATAAGTGAATACTAGGCTAAATGACACAACACAGTTACGGTGACATACTGTATGTGGGATATGCTAGAAAGTTAAACTTTTGGAGCTTGACAATATATAGCCTATAAGCAGACAGAGTGTGTGTGTGGGGGCATGCACAAGCACAGACGCACACACATGCGCGCGCGGGCACACACACACAGTTGGATAATAGATTGGTATAGCCCCTGGCAATTGCAGGGTAATAAAGTGATCCTCAGCAAATGCTGGAGGGAATGACTGTGTGGGACAGGCCATGTGTCTAATACAGCTGCTGCCCTCGTCACATAGCAGCATTCACATACACACTGCTTATGCCTTCCTTTTATTGATTTCTACCAAGTTTTTATGTTTAGTGGATACACGTGTCATGAGTATGTGCGTGCATGTGCTTGCGTGTGTGTGTGGTGTGTGTGTGTGTGTGTGTGTGTGTGTGTGTGTGTGTGTGTGTGTGTGTGTGTGTGTGTGTGTGTGTGTGTGTGTGTGTGTGTGTGTGTGTGGTGTGTGTGTGTGTGTGTGTGTGTGTGTGTGTGTGTGACTGAAACACTAATAAGTCTGGAATTCAAAATGTACCTGAGTAAAAGTACTAATATCAAAATGAACCAGAAAGTACAAATACTCTTTGTGCACAATGTCCAATTTCAAAACCTTTCCAAAGTGTACATTATGTAATGCATTGTGAGCTTTCATGCATAGTAATGCTGAAGTGGTTAATATATAATCTTGTAACAACAATAACAATCCAAATATACAAAGTAACTAGTAACATTTTTTTAGAAAATGGCAGCCGAGTACAAGTACAGCATTTGCCTCAGAGACGCAGTGGAGTGGAAGAAAAATAAAGTTGTGAAACTTGGAAGTACTCAAGTAAGGTAGAGTTCTTTGCCCAGCGCTGGCGTGCTGTACGGTACGGTACATATATAGAGCAGGTCTGCGGTAGGATAGTGAGATGCGTTGGCACTGGGTGCAGCGTGTGTGTGTTGAACAGGGGTGTTGTGGGTATCAGACCCTGGGTGGGCCATTTCACTCGCTCCACCTTCCATCAACCGCCGTGGTTTTAGACTCTCTGGAAACACCGGCTACGCAGCTGGCACCAAATGGACGCCAGATGCAGCGCGCTGGCATAAGGTGAGCGCTTGGCATCTGTTCCTGCTTTTTCAACGTCGCCAATAATCAACAGTCCCACATCTCGACGTGCACACACACACACACACACACACACACACACACGCACACGCACACACACGCACACACTCGCACACAGTATATTTATTTGACTGTAATGTATTTGCTATCTCGCACTGTTTATAGAGAGTGTCTAATAGTGCAGATTTCATGATGAAATTCAGGCGGGAAATTGCCAGAGCACGCACACACTCAAGCACCCACGCTCCCACACACCCATGCACGCATCGGCATGCGCACACACACACACACACGCACACCCACACACACACACGGTATCCACGGTTGTGCCTCAAACCACAGCTTCATTACCGAGTCTAGACGAGACCTCCAGTGTTTTCTGCTGCCTGACTCCTTCCTGAGTCTAAGGCTCACCTCCGTGGCAACACGACAACACCTCCACTACACACACATGCACGCACACACGCACACGCGGGCACACACACACACACACACACACACACACACACACACACACACACACACACACACACACACACACACACACACACACACACACACACACTACTGAGAGTCTACAAGAGTAAGCAAGAGGTCCTATATAGACTGTAGTCTCTATAGGACAGAGGTATAGTGACTTAGGGAAATAAGGACATCAAGAATATAAGAATTATCTCTGCACTCTCTGAGTTATATGAGCTGCACACACAAACACTGCACACACCTTAGTCCTTCTTGTGTCAGTGTTAGACCTGACTCAGGGAAATACGGGACAGCATAAGGATTCCTATACGCTCTTAGAGTTAAACTAACACACACATGCACAGCACACACACACACACAAACACCCGTGCGCACACACACAAACACCCGTGCGCACGCGCGCGCGCACACACACACACACACACACACACACACACACACACACACACACACACACACACACACACACACACACACACACACACAGCGGTTGGATGCAGAGGGTGGGTGTGTGCTGCAGTGCTGCTGATCCGTAGATCATCTGCAGGGAGAGATGTTGTTATTATTGGAGCAACCCAGACAGTGATGTCACTGCGCTCACTGGAAGAGCAGTCTTTAAGATGTGACACACAGACTGGACAGGACAGGCCCCGTGACGGAGAAGAACGTCTCCATTATCTCTGCACCCAACTCTCTCAGTCTCTCTCTCACTCTCTCTCTCCTTCGATGCATTTCTATGTAAAGCCTTGTGTTTGTAGCGCCCGTAGCGCTACTGACGTTGGCACAAGGCGCGTCGAGTATTCAAATAACTTCAAATTGGAAGTTGCCACGTCACAGGATTAGTGTATATTGTAGGTAAAAAGAAAGGGTGGAATTATTTGTTGTTCACATCATTTGCAGTTGGGAGGTAAATGGGAAATGAGAGTCAAAGTGTCACGTGTATTTCTCCTATACTATAGTGTTGATACTACGACGTATATTGATGAATTGAAAATATAAGACCACAACACGAACAAGTCAGGCAGTACTTTTGTGCGTTATGTAAATTTGTAAATGGTGCATTTATATACAGTAGTACCTTTATCCAAGGCACGCACACACACATTCATACACCAATTGTGGAAGAAACCATGCAAGGCAAGACCAGCACATCGGAAGTAATTTGGGGTACAGGAGGAGCCGGGATTCGAACTGCCAACCCACGGATCATTGTGCATTGTGTGTACACAGCCCTTACACAGTTCTAGGAAAATAAATGGGCAACGTGACGAGGCAGTTAAAATAGCAGCAGATAGAGTTACTGTACACGCAGTACATCTATTTAGGTCTTGGTGCCTGAGCATGTCTGGTTAATAAACTCTATATACTTAGTTTGACCAAGGGGTCCCCCAGGGCTCAATATGTGGACCCACTCATTTTTTACTCCCCACTCTACGCCGCCGTATCTCCTCGGCGGAAATAGCCGATCAACAAGCTCACAAGGCATCAGGTTTCTGTTGGCCCATCGACGTAGGGACACTGACTGTATGGGTTCAAGTGGTTGAACATACTCTCCACAGAGTAGCAGGAGAAAGAACCTCTTCATGAACAGGCAATGGAGCTGGATAATTATGGGGTTGGTGTGTGTGTGTGTGTGTGTGTGTGTGTGTGTGTGTGTGTGTGTGTGTGTGTGTGTGTGTGTGTGTGTGTGTGTGTGTGTGCGCGCGTGTGCGGTTGGGGTTAGAGGACTGGGGAGAAGAGGAGGGGAAAAAAAGGAAAAAGCTGTTGTAATTTTTACAGTGAATTCCAACTACAAAACCAGAACCAGCTGCCTTCTGTCTCTTTAATGCACGCACGCCTGTGCGTGTGCGTGTTTACTCACCCATACATATACGACGTTGTAGATCAGGGGTTTTCAACCTTTTTGACTCCAGGGACCACCATTTATTCAGCATTTGAGCCACGTACCACCATTTGATTACATTTTCACACCAAAGACCTAAAATTAAAGAATTCTTTTGATTTTGTCCACAATTCCAGGCTGGATTTTGTCAACAAATCAGTGTAAACTTCTTAATTAAGTGGTGCTAATTCAGATGATGAATATTTTAACTCTTGAGAGTGTGAAAATTAAACCAATTGGACCCGCAAGGGTCCATTTGGTTTCATTTCGTTCTTAAGAGTTACATCTGGTTAACCAACTTTCCATCCTTTAGCCTGGGGACCACCTGGAACCTTCTCAAGGACCACTGGTGGTCCCCGGACCACCTGTTGAAAACCCCTGTTGTAGATGAACGTGTGTACATGCATAGAAACGCCCTGCACACACGATTATGTGTACATGCACTTGCACACATTAACACAAACGTGCATATACATACACCCATAACAGTAGCAATTAAATGCATGCACAGTATGCACTATACAGTAATCTAAGTAAATGTGTATTAATCACAGGAACATGTGCACACGTGCAATTCAAATACACACATGCACATGCACAAGCACACACAAAATTGTCACAAAATACATCAACGGTATCAGATCTGCAAGCTGGAATCGTGGCGCAAAGAAACACATTTTGAGCTTGTAGATCTGATACTTTTCATGCTTTTTAATTTTTAAATCCTGAAACGCAACTGTTTAGAGGTTTCCACCCGAACAGATGCGAAATGAGCAGAGATTTGACCAAGGAAAACATAATGATCCAAAGTTATTGACCCATCTGTGTAGTTCCCTTTGCACTCCACATGCACTGTGCATACGGCACATGGGTACACACGTGCACACACACACACACACACACACACACACACACACACACACACACACACACACACACACACGCGCACACACACACTGCCACGCACTTAATGGCATCCACAATCAATGGCAGACTCCGACTGCATTGTCTGTACTCTGTGTGAGTCTCCTCCATTCTACCATAAGCTGTTCATTCAGAGGATATGCTGTAGTGTAGACAGACAGGCAGGCAGGCAGGCAGGCAGGCAGGCAGGCAGGCAGACAGACAGACAGACAGACAGACAGACAGACAGACAGACAGACAGACAGACAGACAGACAGACAGACAGACAGACAGACAGACAGACAGACAGACAGACAGAGAACTAAAAGCTGTCTCTGAAAGTGACAGAATTTCACCGCCTACTACAACTATATCGGAGATCATCACCACATCCCTTAATCACTATTAGGTCTCACCGGCTATGCACTTTTCTTTTATATCTTGAACATACAGATAGAGTCAGTGCAGTAGAGAGTGAGTGTGTTAGACAGCTGTACATGGCTGACCCCAGGTGCTCCAGGCGTTAAGCCCTTGTTGTTGCTGCACAGCGTTTAGAGATGAGAGGCTCTCCTCTCCTCCCAGCAGCAGGCCAACCCTGAGAGAACACACATTAAAGTCTGCCAGGATCAGGCTGCCCTCGGGCCTGCAGCGGGTGTGCACCGAGCAACTAGCTGCAGCACACACACACACACACACACACACACACACACACACACACACACACACACACACACACACACACACACACACACACACACACACACACAGCATGCATGGGTGTGCACACTTCTACTCATTCCAGGGGCGGATCTAACATTTCTCAATTGGGGGGGGGGGGGGGGGCAGGAGAAAAGGGTGGGCTTCATGAAGTCGCACCCATACCATTTTCAGTTACAGGACTTTTATTAGTCAAGTAAAGCATTAATAATAGCATCAGTTGTTGTTGAAGTTGCAACAGACACGCAGCATGCATAAAGCTAAAGGTCTGACTCAGAGAGTTTTCTGTTTTCAATGATGAAATGCTGTTGGTTTAGTGGTGACACAGCTGTAGTTAGTTAGTGGCAGTAGTAGTGTTTCAAATCATTTTAAATATAAGCACTTTAATTTGAAATATCTTGGGTTGGTTTGCATGCCATCATGTGGGGGATTGGTGGGGCAGTCTGGGCATTTAGGGGGGCATTGCCCCCCATGCCCATGTCTAGATCCGTCCCTGACTCCAGTAGTGTATATTGTGCCTTGACTATGTGTGTGTGTGTGTGTGTGTGTGTGTGTGTGTGTGTGTGTGTGTGTGTGTGTGTGTGTGTGTGTGTGTGTGTGTGTGTCTGCGCGCGCGCATGCATGTAACATCTACAGAGCTCAACATGAGCTGATTCCTGCTTCGCGTTCAGAAATAAGTGGATCTGCCTCCGCCCTCCGTTGGTGGTTATGTGTACCACTGTAGTGTGATCAAGTAAGGTGTTAATTGAATGAAAAAAACAAAGAGTTATAAAGCTTTTCAGCCCAAAAGTGTCAATATACAGTGACGTCTGCGGTGCACTGAGATGCGTTTGCATTATGTGTAGTGTGTGTGTGTGTGCGTGTGTGTGCGTGTGTGTGTGTGTGTGTGTGTGTGTGTGTGTGTGTGTGTGTGTGTCACGCCATGTGTGCGGAACACCTTTGCATCCTCCCTTTTCTCTCTCTCTCTCTCTCTCTCTCTCTCTCTCTCTCTCTCTCTCTCTCTCTCTCTCTCTCCAAAAAGTGTAAAGCTGTTAATTCTGAATGGAGATGAATGCTGTGCACAGGCCCATAGTGCAGGCAATGAAAAGAGCCATTCCTCTCTACCTACAGATCAATGGGTTCCCATTCAATTATAAAGTCTGAAACCATTAGCGCCCGGCTAATGACTCCATTCTGCTGGAGACGTGGGAGCTCTGGCCTGAGGGCGAGCAGGGTGCTGGGTGGGGTGAGGGAGGGGGGTAGGGGTGTTGGCGTAGGTATCTGGGGCTGGGCGAGGGATTTTCTCTGGGCTAAGATCTGCAGTAGTGGGAAAAGTATACTCACAGTATCACTCAAAGTATCAAAAACACAATTTTAGAAATAGGATGTTACACGGGGAACGTCTAGAATTCAAAATGTAGGTCTATACTTGAGAAGAAAATTACAAACGCTACAAAATTATAATATCATAGTTATAAAATTGTACTTAAAAGTACACAAGTAGAAAGTGCTTCTCATGCTTCAAAAGTTGTATAATGTATAAAATCCTTTTGTATCTAGGAGCTTTCAACCCGGCAAATTGCAGGGTTGAAAGATCCTAGATACAAAAGGATTTGCTTCATGTTTTGTAATAAAAATTGAAAACTACATTTAATGGTTCCATCTAAATGTAAGTGGAGTAAAAGTACAATATTTGGATCCAATATGTACATAGTTAGATATGTCTTAGAAGTAAAAGTATTGCAGATAGAAAAGGCAAATAATATTTGCCTTTTGGCATATTATGTCAAAGGTACAGTACTTCAGTAAATATACTTTCCACCATGCTGCGTTTCCACCATGCACAGTATGCAGCACTTCACGTTGAAGAGCGTCTATTGCCCTGGGCGTCACCTAGGTTGACCTCTGCTGTGTGCAATTATGAAACGTCTGAATGATGTGAGTTAATCACATGACATAAAGGACGTAGTATAGCAAAAAATATGTTTTGAACACAACTGAAAACAGGCTGAGAACTCCGGGCCTGTATATGGAGATTTGTGACATGATCCCGTGATAGCATTTGTTCTCACTTCACCGTTTATGTTGGCTGTTCAGAAACAGCAGAGTGTCAGGCTCTATTCTTCATTAATATTTGTTTCAATTAGAAACTTTCTGTTTTGCTTCCTCTTTCCCAATCACGGTAATATTGCTCAACGGAGAGATACAGTAACCGCTCCCCATCCGCCTGTCTATTTTTGGCAGCGCTGCATGAGAAAGGCACCTGAAAGAGAGTAAAATATAGACATTTCTCACGAGAAAACTGCTTGGTAAAAATGGAAGTCACCCATTTACGATACCACTTACAGTAATTGTTCTGCAGAGGAAGAAAAAAAAAAAACATATACTGAGGTTAAAGTACCGAAACTCAGAAAATACTTAGGCTACAGTCGGTTAAAGGAGTGGAGTAATTTATTGCCACTAGCTCCTTCAGTGAGTGAAGAGTTAACAGTCAGACCCTCCCACTGTTCCTGTAATGATGACAGCTCTTCATTAGTGTATGGAAGAAGCACAACATTGGGCTAGAATGTGCACAACTGAACACACGCATACAAACTCATATCCAAGACCTTACTTTTCAGGATTCAAATACTAAAAAAGCAAAAGTAGCAGATCTAAACACTCGTCGTGGATCTAGATAAGTGGTTTTCAAGCTTTTTGATATCAGGGTCCACTATTTATTCAGTATTTGAGCCACAGACCACCATATGATGAACTTTTAGCCCCACAGACCCTTTTGCTTTTGTCCACAATTCCAGCCTGGAGGGAAACAAAACAGGCAAACATACAGATCAAAATGATCATAATTTTGTGATCAGTTGTGTAGACTTGGGCTAATTCACATGATGAAATTTTTAACTCTTGAGAGTGTATTTTAAGTTACACCCGGCTAACCAACTGTCCATCATTTAGCTGGGGACCACCTGGAACTCTCTCAATGACCACTGGTGGTTCCCGGACCACTGGTTGGAAAAAAAAAAACACTGATCTAGATCTAGTAGAATGTTAAACATAAGGGGTCCGGGTGCAAAAGTTAGTAAACGGAGCCAGGCCGACAGCAGCCACATAATATAGCAGGGGTTTTACAGGTCCTCATGTGGCTACAGGCAGGAGTACGGACGCCTCGGTAGGGGTCCATATCCTGTGTGTTAATAATGCGTGCCGTGGCCTCGGGGGGACTGGCTGCTCTTTAATGGTGGAGGAGGCAGCCTGCTCCCTGTCTGTGTGCCTGCCTGTCTGTTTGCATGCGCCTGTCCATCTGCCTGCCTGCCTGCCTGCCTGCCTGCCTGCCAGCCAACCACTGGCTGTTAAACACATGATCAGAGCTCAGTGAAAACACTGCTGAAGGAATTAGGTCATTTGCGATAAGCATGAAGGCAGCTAGACTAGTGGTAGTTTTCAAACTTTTTTAATGCCAGGGACTCCGATATTATTACAGCATATTGGGCCACAGACCACAATCAGAAAATGTTTTATGCCAAGGAGACACCTAGAAGTGAAGTGCTAATTAAAACATTGATTTCCCATCGGTCTGTCAGTCAGTCAGTCAGTCAGTCAGTCAGTCAGTCAGTCAGTCAGTCAGTCAGTCAGTCAGTCAGTCAGTCAGTCAGTCAGTCAGTCAGTCAGTCAGACAGACAGACAGACAGACAGACAGACAGACAGACAGACAGACAGACAGACAGACAGACAGACAGACAGACACTTAGTACATCATCAGAGATGGAGATGTCACAGTAAATGTGACCAGCTGTTGCAATTAAGACCATTATATTGAGATCCCTGATGTCAACAATACTGTCCAGCAACTTTACATCTGACCTCAAACCCTTAGATTTCCATACATGGATATACTGTATGTCAGAACCTACTCTGACATTGATGATCCACCATCCATCCATCCATGCTCTTCTATCTCTCCCTTTGGACTGATACCTGTCCATCCAAACTCAGACGGGCCTTGTCCATGAGAAAAAAAACATTTCTTTCCATTACTCGTACACATTTTATCCATACATAAACATTATCCCAAACACTCCTATCCTCCTGGTGGAGACCTGTGTCCCGAGAAGAACTTTCTCTAGTCCGCAACTGTTTTCTGTCTCTCTGAGAGATATCCAGCCTCCCTTCCTCACTTGTATAACAGTATAACATCTATTAAAGGGCAAGTGCACCCATTTCCAACATTTTATTATGTCATTGACCTCCCAACACCTTTGAGGTGTTGGGTGGACGTGATTAAAAAGTTCCCCCATTCTGTGTTCCCAAGAAATGGAGGTCTGAAGAAAACCACTAACATGGTGAAACATCTTGATGACATCATCAAGATGTATTTTCACCATGTTAATGGATTTCTTTAGACGCTTCTTTTTTCTGAGAGCGTACAAATGGAACCAAATGAACCCGTTAGGGTTCATTTGGTTGCATTTGTACGCTCTCAGAAAAAAATGTTGAAAATGGGTGGAATTCCCCATTAATTATAAGGCCTTATTCTAACCATATTTAGACAAAATTGAGGTCAAGGTGTGTTAGTATGTCACCATGTAAATGCATTGTTATGGCTGGCGTCTTAGCTCTAGGGCATAAACAATTTAAAATGTGTGCGAACACACAGCAGCATTCTATCACCATCATGAATTCACATCATGTGTTCACATAGTGTGCAGACAAGGCAGATGATTTTATTCAAATCATTTCTTGTTTTTCTCCTCACCCCAGGTGAAGCCATCGTCACGGGACTAGAGGACATTAGGCTCCAGGGTGGTTTTTGGGTGCTAGGAGGTGAGTCTGGGTGACGCATGTGGCCTCCTGTATGAGGTAAGCTGCTGGCCTGGCACCGCTAGGGAGGTGTAGCTGAGGTTAAACGGAACAGCAGAGGATGTGTCATTACTCTGTGAAAACATTTGTCATGATTTTAGTCACTCGCTCCTTGTAGTGGAGGAGATCGAGTGTTGAACATAATCACTTCTCCAGACGTTCACCGAGTAGAAGCCGCGAGGCGGGACGATAGAGACAACGAGAGAGGACAGGGAGGGAGAGAGAGAGAGAGAGAGAGAGAGAGAGAGAGACAGAGAGAGAGAATCAGGGCGAGGGGTAGATGGAAGGTTCATGAGTCAAGGGTCATAAAGGAGTTAGAATGCAACCGTGGTCCATTAGCGCAGCAGAAGATATTAAACATTTGCTGTGTGTTTTGGTGGGAGGATGCCAGGGGCGGATGTAACATTTCCCAATTGGGGGGGCAGGAGAAAATGGTATGGGGGTGGCGATGAAGCCGTCCCCATACCATTTTTAGTTGGTACTTATAAGAGGCAAGTAAAGCATCAATAATAACATCAGTTGTTGTTGAAGTTGCAACAGACACGCAGCATGCATACAGCTAAAGGTCTGACTCAGAGAGTTTTCTGTTTTCAGTGATGAAATGCTGTTGGTTTAGTGGTGACACAATTGTAGTGAGTTAGTAGCAGTGGTAATGTTTCAAAGCACTTTAGTTTAAAATATCTTTGAAATTTGGATGGTTTGTTTGCCATCATGTTTGTTGGGGCAGTCAGGGATTTTAGGGGGGGCAATACCCCCCCCATGCCCACGCCTAGATCCGCCCCTGCAGGATGTGGTGATGAGAGCAATGGAGTGGAGTAGTGGAGTGGACACTTCACTCCCCCTTAGATGATCCAGGGGGATCCTCCCCATACTAGGCCCACTAGTATTTCCCACTATGCACCATATCCATTCGGTGAAGAAAAAAAAAGCAGACGGTGTAATAAGCTCACGGTCGCATTGTATAAGCTTATACGTCGGGTCTGTTTTCACAGATCGGAATAGCCTACCGGGAATGGAGAGACGCGAGGTGTTAAAGGTGGTCAACCACTTAAGCCCTGGTAATTGTCGAGCGGAGGAGTCCCTCAGGGATCTCTGCTAGGGTCTCTTCGGTGTGCTGATATTGTGGGGAAAAGCTATAGCGGAAAATAGCAGACTGTACCAGTCTCCCGCCTCCCTTTCCCACCGATGGATGGTCTAACCTGGCCCTGGCCTTTGCGGTGGGCCAGTGGGTCGGTGGGCCGCTGGGCCAGTGGGCCGGGGCGGGTGAGGAGCAGAGGAAGAGGGCAACCCGCACCATCGAGGCTCGATTAGCCACGTCTACTGCTCTTTTTCTTTTGCTCCTGTGGGACTGGTGGTGCATGATGGGTTGGACGGGGGGTTCACAGGGGGCAGGGAGGGGCGTGGGGGGAGCAGGAGGTTGCAGGGTTCTGTGGGGGATGGGGGGAGGGGGGTGCACGGTTCTCTCTCTCTCTCTCTTCCTAAGAAGTGCTAACTTGGACAGTGGGAGGAATTTTCTGTGGTTTATCCAGCGAGAGCTGCTCCATCTGTGTAAACTGGAGCCTGCCAGAATGTAGGCTCCATTTGTGTGCACGCACGCACACACGCGCATGCACAACCCCCCCTCCTGCTCTCTCTCTCTCTCTCACACACACACACACACACACACACACACACACTAGAGAGGCTGCCAGAATGTCAACTCCCTCTGTCCACAGAGGAGCAGAGAAACTTAACCCCCTCATTACTCGCGCCGATAACTAGTGCTTAGATACAGGGTTACAATAAATACACACGTGCATGCTTGGAATGGGACGGACGGATGCATGCACACGCACGTGCGCGCGCAGCCGTGCACGCACGCACCCACACATGCACGCACACACATACACACACAGAGTGTATTGCTATACATGTGAGGACAACAGCATTTTGCAGATTTTATGAATGCAAATTTAACGGTCTCTTTGGTGTAAGGCTACAAACGGTGCCATTTGTAGCCTACACCTACAGGCCAGACATAGTAGATCTACAAGTTCGCAATATGTTCTGCTTCAACACATAGTGAGACATATAGTTATGCTATTTTTATGTAAAACACCAACATGCTCCTAAGCCTAACCTCTGAATCTATTCCTAATCGTATAATAAGTATAAACTCCCACTAGGAAAAGTTGTTACACAATGTCTTATTCCTTAAAGCTATTTCAAGGCTCATGACTCCGAAAGGCTATAGCAGATCTACAAGCTAACAGCACATCACTTGTAAAATAAAACAATAAAATTATTTTTTTGACAGATTTAAAAATCACAATTCACAACTATTTCTCAAATTCTACAATATGACATACTTGTGGGAACTGTTGCCCACTAACAAGTAGTACAGTACGTGTACACACACACACACGCGCACACACACACACACACACACACACACACACACACACACACACACACACACACACACACACACACACACACACACACACACACACACACACACACACGCACACGCACACGCACACACACACACACACACACACAGCCCATTGAGAGGCTAGGTGAGCGCTGAGGCCACCGTAAAGCATTGTTTTCTGTGGTCCTTCAGGCTGCGGTAATGACAGTGGTGTGGAGACAGAGGTTATGTAAGTGTGAGCTGCACTCAACTCTCCACGCCATTTAGACGTGACTCAGCTGGCACTACGCCTGTGTTTGTGTGTGTGTGAGAGAGAGAGAGTGTGTGCATGTGCGGCACGCGTGTGCGTGTAATGCGTGTGCGATAGCTATAAGAAAATGTAAGAGAAAATGTGTATGTGTGCGAGAGAGAGAGTAGGAGTGAGAAAAAGATTAATTGTGCACATGTGCATGTGTGAAAACATTAAGAAAACAAAGCAGGAGATAAATGGGACAAAGAAGGAGCACATGCAGTATGTGAAGAACAATCCAGTACATAATAGAAAAGTGTAGGTGCGTGCATGTGTGCGTGCGTGCATGCACACTCCATGCAGAGGTCACAGGCGTTCACAGCCAGAGATTAGAGAAAGGTCAGACATTTTTTGCACAATATTTACAATGCAGTATTTTGATTTCAAGGAAACTCCGTAACTCTGAAAGCCTACCAATTGGAATGGTTGTCCTACCGGTTTAAGGGTCTAATTAAGTTCACCAGACTCTCATCACATTGTACACACACATTCCGCACACCCCCCCCCCCCCCCCCCCACCACCACAGGGATTGCAGTGCCTAGTGTGAAGTCGGTCGGACGCACAGTTGTCTATAGAACCGCTACAAAAAGTCTTCAGCCTGGGCTCTGGACAGACCCTTGCCCAGGGTACAGACATGGAGCTGGACTGTGCTCACATCATTCTGATATCTGCATATACTTCATATTTGGGTATACTTAATATATAGAAGTGGTTTTCAACCGATGGTCCGGGGACCACCAGTGGTCCTTGAGAGGGTTCCAGGTGGTCCCAAGCTAAATTATGGAAAGTTGGTTAACCAGATGTAAAATGTTAAAATATTCATTATCTGAATTAGCACCACTTAATTAAGAAGTCTACTCTGTTTTGTTTGTGAGACCACCCTGAAATTGTGTACAAAACCAAAAGATAGTTTTCGGGTCTGTGGGGCTAAAATGTCAACAAATGGTGATCCGTGGCTGAATAAATGGTGGTCCCTGGTATCAAAATAGTTGAAACCCCCTGATATATAGGCATAAAAGGTAGACAGACATAATATCAGTGGCCAATGGGCACCGCTCTAGTAATACAAACAAATAATGATTCCTCACTAATTTGACAAAATCTGCTGATGTGCACTTGAAATTCAGTCAAAATAGCTGATCTACAAGCTTGCACCGTGTCACAATGTGGTGTGCTTGTATAGAACTTGCAGACCAGCTGCTTTTTCAGTTAAGAGATGCGGAGCAGAGAGAGGACAGAGGAGAAAAGATAGTGAACCGAGTGCTGAGCCCTGGAGGACCCCGGTCAACTACAGTACAAGTATAGGTTTGTAAGTGGTTAAGCGAAAATGCTGCATGTCTATTCAGTATGTAAATCTACAAGAGGTCGGTCACACACACACACACACACACACACACACACACACACACACACACGGTTTCCCAGCAGGACTTGTGGCAGAGTACTGACATCTTTCCACAGGATATGAGAACTGTGTGTGCTCATCCATCTGAAGTCTGAGAGGAAAAACACACACACACACACACACACACACACACACACACACACACACACACACACACACACACACACACACACACACACGTATGACTATACTTGCGAGGACAAAATTTCATTAATGCGTTTTTTCTTCTCTCTTTTTTCCCAATATTTTCAACTTTAACCTTTAGTTAAAGTTTTACATACAGTATCTGTGTGCACCGGTGTCACCCAACCAGACTACATACCACCAGATCTGCATGCAACTGGCAGTATAAACTGAATAAACTCGAATAAAAGCTATTTCTAAAGCATAAAACAAACACCATACTTGTGGCACAAAGGCCTGACTCATTTACACTTTGTTGCCTGTGGTATATAGCATAAGGTTACAATGCATTGCACGCTTGGAGATCTGCTATTTCATGGGAAGAACAACGGCACACAACCAAGTGTGAAGCGAGCTTCAACAAGTAGAGTAATACAAGTAGCCTACACACACACACATGCACGTTCGACAGCGCCCCCTTTCTGTGTGCATGCCTCTCTCTCTCTCTCTCTCTCTCTCTCTCTCTCTCTCTCTCTGTGCTCGTGTCTCTTTAAAAGTTTGCTCTTCTTATGCTGAGGGGGCAGGGTTGTACTCTTGTGAGTCACTGGGCTGTCCCTGGCACAGTTATACACTCGCACGCACACACACACACACACACACACACACACAATGAAGCGCTCCATGTTTATGAGTGGGGCTGGCCGGGCGCCCGGCCTTAAGCTGCACAGCTCTCTGCACCTCTTAACCCCTTCCTTGGAAGGGTTTTGCACACACACACACACACACACACACACACACACACACACACACACACACACACACACACACACACACACACACACACACACACACACACACACACACACACACACACAGCAAACAGGATCTTCCACTCACTGTGTTCCAGTGTGTCTGATCATGTCTGTTGCACGCATGACCGTTCGTTCTTATGCAACTGTGTGTGTGTCTGTGTGTGTGTGTGTGTGTATGTGTGTGCGTGTGTGTGCGTGTGTGTGTGTGTGTGTGTGTGTGTGTGTGTGTGTGTGTGTGTGTGTGCGCGCGCGTGTGTGTGTGCGCGTGTGTGTATGCTGTGATTATGCCACATGTTTCCCATCAAAATCCTATACTGTTTGAGTTGAATTTCTATAGCGTTTTGTGATTTATTATGTGTTCTGTTTTTGTTTTTGTTTTTTATAACTTGGAATGTTTTGTTTTAGAACATCATCTAATTTCCCCTGCTGTCCTCTGCCCACTGTACTGTAAATAAGAAATGTGTTCTTTGACTGGTTGAATAAAAGTTACATAAAAACTGGAGATCAGGTTGAGTGCAACCCATTTTTCTGTTTGTTTTTGGTGTGAACTGTTCCTTTAAAAAAAATCAGGGACTCTTTCCTAAAAAAAAGTTAACTGTTGAGGAGCTGGCAGCTCCAGTGTTCTCTGTACCAGAGAGCTACCGCCAACCCTCTTTTATTATCATCAACTAGACTTTTTTCTTCTTTCACTTTTCTCCCCAATCCCTCCCCCATGTGTGTGCAGTTTAGTGGTTGTCAAAGTGTGGTCTATGGGCCCAGCAGAGGTATATGAGGGGGTTCTCCAGAGCCTTTTTGATACCAGGGACCACTATTTATTCAGAATTTGAGCCACAGATTATTTGATAACATTTAGCCCCACAGACCCAAAACTAAGGATTTATTTTGCTTTTTTTCCACAATTCAAGGCTGGATTTGGGAAACAAAACAGATGAAAATGACCATTAATCTTCTACATTCTCTAGTTGTGTAGACTTGGACTAATTCAGATGATGAATATTTTAACTCTTGAGAGTGTAAACATGAAACCAAATGACCGCAAGGGTCCATTTGGTTTCATTGTTACACTCTCAAAGAGTTACACCTACTGGTAGTTAACCAACTTTCCATCATTTAGCCTGGGGACCACCTGGAACCCTCTCAAGGACCGCTGGTGGTCCTTGATGATCCTTGAATGGTGCTAGCAACTCCTATAGACAGCAGTGTGTGTTCCTGGCTTGCTGGGTCTGTCACCAAGTGTCACTGTTGCGCAGCCACTCACGCATACTTGCACACATGTGTAAAAACAACTGTAATTACAGTGCAAATTTGTTTTCAGACACTGACCTCCATGACTCTGATCTTTGCATATAGGCTATTCACTCATGCACGTGCACGCTCACACTCTCTCTTTCTTTCTCTCTTTCTTTCTTTCTCTCTCTCTCTGTCACTCCCTCTATATGTCCTCTTTCACAGTGTTCAGGGTTAGTTTTCTAATGCCCTCTGTCTTCTAGTTTCCAGGGTTAGTTTTGTAATGTCCACTTTCCTACTGTCCAGGGCAGGAAGACGGTCAATATTTGAGATGTGATGATGTCACTGTGTGCGGCAGCAGCACGCAGCTAGCTGGTGAACAAACAGAACGAGACCTATACTGCGACCGGCCACCTGGACACACACACACACACACACACACACACACACACACACACACACACACACACACACACACACACACACACACACACACACACACACACACACACACACACACACACACACACACACACACACACACTTTCACTCCGCTAGGTTTCATAGACAAACATTACAATTTTGACTCCACCACTTTTCTTGAAAGGAAATGGCACATATCAACTAACCATTACTATGACCTATTTTAAATAAGAAAATAACATGCATCACGACATGAGGCCTTGTCAGCTTCTCAATCTGGCTATTCTGACTATTATTGCTTTGTTTAACCCATTTAGACACAGGGTCAGTTCAAAAAATACTCTACATCCTTACGTAAGTAAATGAGAAATAATAATTACAGAATGTTGCTCTACTGTACATACAACTACTCAGACATTCTCATCTTGAAAAATGATGTCTGTGTATACACTATAATAACTATCAGTACATTTCCACTTTTAAAATTTTAAGTACATTTAGATAGCAATACCTTTGTATTTTTACTCAAGTACATTTTGAATCAGTACTATTTCAACCACAGATACTTCACAGGCTCAGCTCCAGGGTGAAACGGCTGTGGGAGCAGTTGAAAACGGCGAGGGGCACATCTCATTTTATATAGTAAAACAATACGTGCATAAAACTCAAACTGATGGGTAAGAATTTTGCAACTGTGAGTGCCAGGTCCACTCTGGCAGCCCTGTGGCAACAGGCCCTTCACTGTGTCCACTATACAGCTCAGTGTGAGGACATAATGATCAAACCACTATTCATGACACACAAGTACAGACAGAGAGGTGGGGGGGGGGGGGGGGGGGGGGGGGGGTGGGGGGGGGGGGGGGGGGGGGGGGGGGGGGGGGGGGGGGGGGGGGGGGGGGGGGGGGGGGGGGGTTTTACAGGGTTGGGGTGTGTGTGGTATGATGGTGTGACTGCATGTTGAAGATGGTGAAGCAAGTTGTCCGAGAGAGAGAGACCTCCTCTCTCTCCTCTCCTCTCCTCTCCTCTCCTCTCTCCTCTCCTCTCCTCTCCTCTCTCCTCTCCTCTCCTCTCCTCTCTTCTTCTCTCTCCTTTCCTCTCCTCTCCTCTCCATACTTCTTCATTCCTCTCCTCTCCTCTCCTCTTCATTCCTCTCCTCTTCATTCCTCTCCTTTCCTCTCCTCTCCTCTCCATACTTCTTCATTCCTCTCCTCTCCTCTCCTCTCCTCTCCTCTCCTCTTCATTCCTCTCCTCTCCTCTCCTCTCCTCTCCATACTTCTTCATTCCTCTCCTCTCCTCTCCATACTTCTTCATTCCTCTCCTCTCCTCTCCTCTCCATACTTCTTCATTCCTCTCCTCTCTCTCCATACCTCTCCTCTCCTCTCCTCTCCATACCTCTCCTCTCCTCTCCTCTCCTCTCCTCTCCTCTCCTCTCCTCTCCTCTCCTCTCCTCTCCATACTTCTTCATTCCTCTCCTCTCCTCTCCTCTCCATACTTCTTCATTCCTCTCCTCTCCTCTCCTCTCCATACTTCTTCATTCCTCTCCTCTCCTCTCCATACCTCTCCTCTCCTCTCCATACTTCTTCATTCCTCTCCTCTCCTCTCCTCTCCTCTCCTCTCCATACCTCTCCTCTTCATTCCTCTCCTCTCCTCTCCTCTCCTCTCCTCTCCTCTCCTCTCCTCTCCTCTCCTCTCCTCTCTCCTCTCCTCTCCTCTCCTCTTCATTCCTCTCCTCTCCTCTCCTCTCCTCTCCTCTTCATTCCTCTCCTCTCCTCTCCTCTCCTCTCCTCTCCTCTCCTCTCCTCTCCTCTCCTCTCCATACTTCTTCATTCCTCTCCTCTCCTCTCCTCTCCTCTCCTCTCCTCTCCTCTCCATACTTCTTCATTCCTCTCCTCTCCTCTCCTCTCCATACCTCTCCTCTCCTCTCCTCTCCACAGTTAGATGGATCCCCACGGCATCATCACTGCTCCCAATCACCGTGTCAACTTAAAGGCAGGGCTGTTGACCCCTGACCCCGACCAGGAGGTAACCTCCTGGCAGCCATCATGCACCCTGGAGAGGCCAGACTATAATACCAATGATGACATGGATGTTCAACCTGTATGTATGGAAATGACCACACAGCACAGAATTAAACAGCAGTCAAATGTATGTCAACCACGGCAAAGGAGAAGGCAATTAGTGTGGTGCAAAATGTTTTCCTTTTTTAGTTTACAGTGTCTATATAGCACTTTGGTAAGAATATGTTTTGTGGTTGGGACAGAGTTATACACTGTCATACAAAGGTCACAAAAAGGTCACAATCACATTCTCCAGTTCCAATTCAAATGGTCTGTGCTTAAAAAAGAAATCCGGTATGAGTTATCTTGAGTATGAAAATGATTCCTGTATGAGTCCTCTGGACTGGATAGAATTGTGTAACCATAATAACTTGAATTCTCTTGAAAAAGGAGCTGGAGAGACGAAACACTCCCACAGTACTGATTACTATCAGAATAGATCTATTTAAAATTATTTATTATAAAAAATATAACTTTAATAATTGAATTACCACTGCCAATATGCCCCATTTAGAATATAGCAGAAGGTATAGCGGATCTGTACATGTTGTGAGCTTATAGATGGCCTATTTTTAAAAGGTTTTTTTTAGTATATAAAAATGGCTATGCATAAAAGTGCTAAGTAGAGATGCCAAGTTGTAGTGTTTAAAGGGGAATTCCACCCATTTTCAACATTTTTCTGAGAGTGTACAAATACAACCAAATGAACCCTAACGGGTTCCATTTGTACGCTCTCGGAAAAAAGAAGCATCTACAGAAATTCATTAACATGGTGAAAATGCATCTTGATGATGTCATCAAGATGTTTCACCATGTTAGTGGTTTTCTTCAGACCTCCATTTCTTGGGAACACAGAATGGGGGAACTTTTTTATCATGTCCAACCAACACCTCTAGGGTATACTAATGACATATTAGAATGTTGAAAATGGGTGGACTTCCCCTTTAAACACTGAGAGCTTCCAGCATGTAGGGTATAGTTTGAGGGGGGGTTGGGGGGGTGGGTGGTGTACATGGTTGGGGGGATTACTGCAAATCACCATGCCATGCTACACCTGAAAACGTAGTCATCTATAAACACACATATACAAAGAGAAACCCACACGCACGCACACACAGACCAAACACACACACACAACACACACACACACACACATGCACGTGCGCATGCACAAGAAACACAGGCATGCTCACGCATACATTAGTGGTTGTTGAGGAGTGTGTGTGTGTGTGTGTGTGTGTGTGTGTGTGTGTGTGTGTGTGTGTGTGTGTGTGTGTGTGTGTGTGTGTGTGTGTGTGTGTGTGTGTGTGTGTGTGTGTGTGTGTGTGTGTGTGTGTGTGTGTGTCTGAGAGCTGTAATTCCAGTGTGTTAATCGCTCTCTCCGGCACAGTGGAGAAGACGCTAAAAACTCTGCCTGTGATTTACTGAGCAGCCATGCAGGCTGGGACATGACCCAGAGATGTGCATGCGCACACACACACACACACACACACACACACACACACACACACACACACACACACACACACACACACACACACACACACACACACACACACACACACACACACACACACACACACACACACACTCTAACGGTTGTACTACTATGCTTGCGAGGACCTTAAATCAATTTCCATGACTATACAAGTATTCCCCCTGATGTTAGGCACCATATTAGTGGCATGTTGGCGTCGCAGACTTCCAAATAGCTGATCTACAAGCTCAAAAAGGGACGCATGCACTGTGTCGTGTGCCTGTAGATCTGCTATGGTCCACGGTGTACTGAATGCCATGCCGCCAAGTTTAATTGGGTCTTAACACCTCATAGACAAAGTGACACCTTGGCAGAGGCCTGTGCTCTGCGGAACACATTATGCACATGGAACATATCCTCACATGCATGGAAATGACCGGCCTGCATGTCACTGCCAACTGCAACCAACATAAACTATTAGCTCTACAAATAGAACCACAGCCATGCACTATAAAGCAGCGCATTTCAACCTTTTTGGCCCACTATTTATTCAGAATTTGAGCCACGGACCACGATTTGAGGACATTTTAGCCCCACAGACCCCCAAACTAAAGCTTTTGTCCACAATTCCAGGCTGGATTTGGGAAGCAAAACAGGCAAGCATACAGATCAAAAATTAATTTACCATTACCATTAATTATTTTTTAATGAATTAACCATTAATCTTCTACATTCTCTAGTCGTGTACACTGGGGCTAATTCACATGATGAATATTTTAACTCTTGAGAGTGTAAACATTTTTTACACTCTCAAAGAGTTATATCTGGTTAACCAACTTTCCATCCTTTAGCCTGGGGACCACCTGGAACTCTCTCAAGGACCTCTGGTGGTCCCCAGACCCCTGCTATAAAGCAACGCAGAGCAGACCTGCTGCCATATTACTTTAACTTAGAATAGTTAAAAGTGTGTGACGAGCACTCCTAGGGGTCCTTGGAGTGGTTCCAGGGTGCCCCAGCAAAAATCCTATCCTTGGCTATTTATTACCTATTTTAGTATATACCTTTTGGCACAACGTATTTTCAGAAGGAGGTCTGCGGCCATACACAATTTGGGGGTCCTTGCCACAAAAGCAGTTTGAGAACCCTGCACTACCATACCAGCCATGTTCTGACAGCGCAGTGCTGCCTGCCATTACTTTAGCTTAATAGAAAACACAACAGTGCGACAAATAGTGCATTAACTCTGCATTAGCAGTTCACACATTTGCATGTTTGGACGTAGATGTTTATGACTTAATGTATATGGGCACTAGCTGCAATGCACAAGAATTAAAGCCTATAAAAATGCACGGCGGGCCTCTTTACACGGCCAATTGAATGGCATTACAGTCACACATCAGTCATGGAGCCCCCGTCACTTAGCCGCCATTACATCCTTAAGTGATGTTTGTGTTTATACAACTTGGCTCCGACCGAAACAAAAACACACTTCCTCATTTAAACCGACTCCGCAATCTAATTACGGTTCCGTATAAGAACACATTGTTGTGTTTTTTTTTTTTTTTAATCCGGCCCATTGCAAACGAGGAAAAAAAAGGGGAGTAAGTGGAGAGATGTGTCTTAACAATCAATCACAAAGTTTGTGGCTGTGAGAGGACTGTTAGGGAGAGCATGGCCGCAGTGTTGCTTTGGACAATTGTGGTCGTTCCTGAATGTCTTTTTCCAAGAAAAAGGGAAAGCGAGACAAAACTGCACAGAGCCAAACAACGGCCTCCCCCTCCCCGTGACCACATGAACCCCAGCGTCCTCTCTATTCTGGAAGGCGTGCATTCGTTCAGCTGAACATTAGCCGATCTACAAGCTATTCTACAAGCTATTATCGCGTTGTGGCGTGTGGTGAGCTCGTCTGACAGCTATGTCCCCGCGAAGAGATACTGGTGCGATTCCAGGGTTCCGGGCTCACTTGAGGAATCTGAACGTTTCTGCCCACCCATCTGACCACTTAACATGGCCAGCCAATCTAATTTTAATTTCATTTTAACCACGAGTCAAATGGAATGTACTACACTCTCCATGTAGTGTAGTTGTTAGGAGGAATGAATACAGAAGCGAAGGCTGGGGGACTACGAAAGGGTCTCCCCCAGAGGTGTCGAAGTGTCCTTGAGCAAAACTCTGAAAACCACA
Organism: Benthosema pterotum; assembly: GCA_039105355.1. Taxonomy (NCBI): domain Eukaryota; kingdom Metazoa; phylum Chordata; class Actinopteri; order Myctophiformes; family Myctophidae; genus Benthosema; species Benthosema pterotum. The sequence goes on from CM076968.1 coordinate 33,969,180, forward strand.
TTCCTTCCATGGTTTCCTCCATCACTGGTGCATGAATGTTTGTGTGTGTAGGCAAACGAGTTAAAGGGATATTCCACTTCAAAAAAAAAAAAAAAAAAACATTTGGTAATTTTATGATCTACTCAGTCTCATGTGAACACACCAGACAGTTTACTACATTCAGAAAGTTACTACATTCAGAATTTAGATATGTGATGTTCATTTTAGCTGTCTCACCCCCTTCCTATACAAACCCATTATAACTTAAAACTCTAACCATGACAGATTATTTGAAAACAACCCGTCTTTTTTTCTGGTGACTGAGGGCCTTTGAATTTTATTTACACTTTTCATTTATTTTTAAAATATTGTTTTATTCATTTGGGTGGGAATACCTAAAAATATAGAGGTGGCTACCTTTTCCAAAACAATATTTTAAAAATAAATGAAAACTGTAAATGAAATTCCAAGGCCCTCTCACATATTAGGAGGGTTGCTTTTGAATTATCTGTCACGGTTAAAATGGACTTTAAAGTTATAATGGGTTTGTATAGGAAGGAGGTGGATACACTAAAATGAACAACACATATCTAAATACTGAATGCAGTAACCTACAAACTGTCTGGTGTGTTCACATGAGACTGAGCAGACCATAAAATGACCTTGGATAAAGGCTCTATCAGTAAAGGCTCTATCAGTGGTTTTCAACCAGTGGTCCGGGGACCACCAGTGGTCCGGGGACCACCAGTGGTCCTTGAGAGGGTTCCAGGTGGTCCCCAGCTAAATGACGGAATGTTGGTTAGTCAGATATAACCAAATGGACCCTTGCGGGTCCATTTGGTTTCATGTTTACGCTATCAAGAGTTAAAATATTATTCATCTAAATGAATCCACTTAATTAAGAAGGGCACACAATTAGAGAATCTAGAACACTAAACAAAATAAACAAAAGAAATATTTAGTTTTGGGTCAGTGGGGCTAAAGTCTCATCATATGGCGGTCCATGACTCAAATGCTTAATAAATAGTGGATCATGGCATCAAAAGGGTTGAAATCCACTGCTATATAAAGTTATTGTCATGTCATACCATCAAATTTTGCCAGGGAGGGACCCCATGGAACCCACCTGAAGAACAGTGGGGGTCCCTTGACCCCAGTTTGAGAACCACTAGAGCGGAACAAGAAGAGTTCCAAGTAGAGAGCCCAGCATGTAAATATAAGCTATAACCTACTGACACAAAACAGAGGATAACACATGAGTGGATATTACATAGAAAAAAGAAAAACTCCCCTGCCCAAATGGGCCTCAACCCTTTATAAGTCACCTGTGTTGACGTTGGCCCTGCGCTGCGTCTCCAGAAACAAGCCAGAGCTGTGCAGACGATGGTGGATATACTGTGATTGTGAGATTGCAACATTTTGCGTGGTTGGGTAATATCACCTGTTGGTCCGGGTTAAGAAAAGACGGGAAGAGGGACTGGTAATGTTTGTCTTGTTGGAACTCTCCACGTACATTCCCTCTCCGTGAGAGAGAGAGGCAGAGAGAGAGAGGAAAAAGATGGTTTTCTGAAGTCCCCGCCCGCCCCGGCCGCTCCGTTCCCACAGCAGCCCGGGTCCAGTCAGTCCAGATCCGTGCCCTACTTCCATCCTCCACCAAGAATAACATGGGAGCCATTTAGACAGCTGCGGGGAAGGTGAGGGAACCGAAGGAGAAAGCGGAGGCTGGGCGGGGGAATGGAAGAAAGATGAAGGTACACCAGAGGAGAGAAGCGGGAAGACGCAAAGGTGTTGCGGCAGTGGTGGAAGTGGCAGATTATAGTTGGTATAATGTAACTTTTTGTGATTTTAGGCTAATTGATCATAGTAAACCCTATCAGATCAATTATCAAGGAGAAACGGTGAAATCCACCATCAATTACTGATGGTAGATAATAAACCGGGGGAGACATTAAACCTAAACGTAACCGCAAGCATGGAGCATGTTCACCAAACTAGTAACCCCACGGAGCACAGGAGGTGCAGGGCAAGGTTCCCCCGTCCCTCCCTGCATTTGCACGCTTCTGTTGTCCAAGGGGATTGTGTAAGCAAGTGGTTTGCGACTTCACTAGTGGATCTCCAAACACGACCAGAAAACATGGTGGTTACATGGTTTGTGAACTGAACGTTGGTTGCAATTAAATCTCGACGTTCCTGTCATATGGGCCAGATGTTTGTTACGTGCACAATTTTTGTCACCTATCTTCTTCCCTTAGCCACTATTCGTTATGTCGACAGTAAAAAATAGAGAGAGAAAACATGGAGGCTGCGGGGAGAGCCATGCGCCACGAGCCGTTAGGTACTTATGAACCATGTAGGACTGGGCATAGCAGATAAGGGATGTTTGAAATGCCAAGACCAACACGGAGATAAAAACGCCCAAACCACACCTATGCATAATGTAACTGGTTCGTGCAGGTGTTTAAGGGAAATAGGATGGTTACCAAAATAACAACTTTAGTGTGGGAACAACCTCTTCCCCAATGCTAGACGCCCTAACACATGATGAGACGGAATTCAGACCATAATGTCTAATAGACAATAGAAGAGCAGGGAGACAAAATACAACCAACCCAAATGTAAAAGTTATATTGTATTAACATACATACTCTACTATACTGGTTTAAAAAAGTTTGTTGCCTCAAGTACAGAAATTGAGTAAATGTACTTTGTTACTTTCCACCAGTGGGCGGATAAGGGACGAAGGAGTGGATCAAAACAAGAGGAGGAACAAGAGAAGGTAAAAGTGAATGAAAGAGATGCGCTGATATGTTCCTATCTAAAAGTTAAGTTGAATCTCCGGAGGCTTAATTGAATGCGAAAACGAGTCGCGAGGCGTAATAAAAGTTAGCGGGAGGCTCTGCGAGGGGTTTAGCGGTGGAGATGAAGGGACGCAGAATGACAGCAGAGAGAATACAGAGCAGAGCGCAGGCTTCATGCAGTAACAGCACCATACTGTATATAGTTCCTCTGCGAGGAGGAGGAGGTTCGGCCATGTTCAGGTAAATTGATCTCACGGGAGGGTAGAGTAATAGTATAGCGCTCAAGACACATGCAGGGAGGTATATGGAGACGAAACAGAACAAAACATGAGGTGTAGTTAAGTGAAGTCTAAATGGGTGGAAGATATGCCATGGAGATGGAGAGATGAAAAAAGAAAAGGAGAAAGAAAGAAACGCCAAAAACGGAAGGGAAAGTTAAGGAGGAGAAATAACAGCCAAGAGACAGATAGATGCAGTTAGAGGCCTACAGACCGCAAACCCCTCAAATAATCGTAATTGTAGGAGAATTGTAGTAAGTTGAGTTAATTGAGGCAACTTTTGACTCAGATCCACAAATAAATATGATGAAAATAGCCCCAACACATTTTTTTCCTTTTAGCTGCGTTAAACAAGGTCTTACAAGTCTTAAAATTGTCACTATCCTCTATACTTAGAGAGACTGGTCTCTCTCTCCGACTCACTCTCTCTCTCTCTCTCTCTCTCCCCCCCACCCCGTCCAGAGCAAACAGAGGCTGACAGAGGGTCCGTTGTTGTGTGGGTGCAGGGTGGGCCAGGGGAACGCTAGGGAGGGGAACATCCATGCTGGGATGTGAAATGTGACAGATCTATTTATGAGCTCATGTACCAGAAACCCTTCCCTTCACCCTGCACCGGGACAGGCCCAGGTGTCAGGGTCAGAGGTCAAGGGTCAAGGGCAGGTCAGCCAGGGGGAGGGGGAACTCACCCAGTTCAGAAAGGGATATAAATACTGAAGCATTTAAAAATGTAAATAAAACTAATTAATTACATTCAAAAAGACCCTCACAAATTATCTATGCTTCTTGAAATGCTTAGGAACCAATGTTTTCATTTATACAAAAATTGTGTGGCCTGTATTATACTATATGTTACACTATGTATAACAGGTGGTGGTGCTGGTGGCACGTTTGGTGTCATACAACATAAAATAGCAGACCTATAAGCTCACAACGGCTATCACTGCAGCATGTTGTGATGGTATA
>CM076968.1:33975697-34010697 GCA_039105355.1 Benthosema pterotum
AGGAGAGGAGAGGAGAGGAGAGGATCTAGTGCTCTTCAACACAGTCACTTAAGGGCAGTCAGACTGCCTCCACCCCATGTGGCTGAAAGAATTTTTAGTGATCGAAACACCAAAAATCTTGACGCTCCACCGCCCCTGCTTTTTTCCCCCTCTGCTTCTTTATACCGCATTGATACGGCACGTCTCTTAGCGTTGGCCGGCGTCGGTTCAAAACCGCCTCATTGTACATGCTCCGTGCGTGCGGTAGAAGCTGGCATGTGCCTGGCGTGTTCATGCCGAGAAGGAGTAATCCATGTTGACAGCAGAGGCAGATGGATATATGATCACCAGTTAAAGAGGATTGCTGTGACACCGAACCAGGAAGTGCTTGTCAAGCCGCATTACTAGCCCACAGCCTCACCAGCCCAATGTGGACCGCTGGTTCTCAAAGTGGTGGCGTCCGGGGACCCCCAGGAGGGGTTCTTGAAGGGGAGCCCTCAGATATATGAGGAACAGTTGTTGAAACACTTAAGCCTGTGTTTTGTATTTTCGTCTATAATAAAAAACACTATCGCGTTAATCTGACACCCATAACTCTGACTACCAAATATTCCGACCATAGAGCCCCATACTATGTCCCCAAACGCTAACCGCACGTGGAAGACACATGTTAGTCTTAACCAGACGCATGGTCGGACTGACGGGACGTCGGACTAAAGCATGCCCCCCTTTTGATCCTACATTTCTTTTCCATTCCTAAATCTCTTTCCAAAATCATCTCATAAAAAGGCATCCGTGACCAAATGCATATTCATTTAGGGCCCTATGATGTGAAAACATGAGCAAAGCATCATAGATCACTCACTACCTACTGTGACTCTGCAGTCAGCCCATAATATATCCGACTTAACGGTACAAAGAGACTGAGTCTCCGGGTCTCTCAGTCGTCACCCCTAATGATAGCCAGTTGTTTCATGCATGCATTGCTTTTTGATTCATTTCTACATATGCTGTATGCTGTTGTTGATGAGTTGAGTTCATGGAAACACAATAGAAACCAGTCCACAGGACTTTGTAGGGTCATCCTCTTAGCCTTGATGTACCATGTCCTGTTTACAATCAATCAAGAACAAACCCCATACTATCCTTCATTGCATGTTAGTGTCTCCCTCCTTATTGTTAGTGCCATGGGCCAGGTCATGACGTTACTTTAAAAAAAAGTTTTGCAACTCTTCAAATTGATTGCAAAACAGCCACCCAAACAGCTACAGAATTACAGTATTAGACCCAAGCAGCTACATGCAGTACCACAGTACTAAACCCAAACAGCCACAGTACTACAGTATTAGACCCAAACAGCTACAGTATTAGACCCAAACAGCTACAGTATTAGACCCAAACAGCTACAGTACTACAGTATATTAGACCCAAACAGCTACAGTATTAGACCCAAACAGCTACAGTATATTAGACCCAAACAGCTACAGTATTAGACCCAAACAGCTACAGTATTAGACCCAAACAGCTACAGTATATTAGACCCAAACAGCTACAGTATTAGACCCAAACAGCTACAGTATTAGACCCAAACAGCTACAGTACTACAGTATTAGACCCAAACAGCTACAGTATTAGACCCAAACAGCTACAGTATATTAGACCCAAACAGCTACAGTACTACAGTATTAGACCCAAACAGCTACAGTATTTTAGACCCAAACAGCTACAGTATTAGACCCAAACAGCTACAGTATATTAGACCCAAACAGCTACAGTATTAGACCCAAACAGCTACAGTATTAGACCCAAACAGCTACAGTATTAGACCCAAACAGCTACAGTATATTAGACCCAAACAGCTACAGTATTTTAGACCCAAACAGCTACAGTATTTTAGACCCAAACAGCTACAGTACTACAGTATATTAGACCCAAACAGCTACAGTATTAGACTCAAACAGCTACAGTATATTGGACCCAAACAGCTACAGTATTAGACTCAAACAGCTACAGTATATTGGACCCAAACAGCTACAGTATATTGGACCCAAACAGCTACAGTATTAGACCCAACCAGCTACAGTATATTAGACCCAAACAGCTACAATACTACAGTATATTAGACCCAAACAGCTACAGTATTAGACTCAAACAGCTACAGTATATTGGACCCAAACAGCTACAGTATATTGGACCCAAACAGCAGTGCACCGATGGTGCACCCTATACCTACCCCTGCTGCTCGCCTCCCGTTATCCCCATCCTCACCCCATTCCCAGCAGATGGCTTTAATTAATATAGACGTGATAACGAGATTCCACGCGATTAATACACACAGCAGTTATGGATTTAAGTGCTAGGGATTCCAGCTAATATGATTAACAGCAGTTGGAGTGGGGGGCATCTGGCGAACGACTTGAAATGGAGGGGATTGGAGTGAAGAGTGTGTGAGGGTGTAAGCGTGTGTGTGTGTGTGTGTGTGTGTGTGTGTGTGTGTGTGTGTGTGTGTGTGTGTGTGTGTGTGTGTGTGTGTGTGTGTGTGTGTGTGTGTGTGTGTGTGTGTCTGTATGGCACCCTGGGGCTAACGTCATCTCGTCTTATTAGCTGGGTTTTGTTATCTGTGTGTTATTGTACAGCCTGCTGTTATTAGAGGCCTGCACTGGGACTGGATGTCCCATACAGTACAGTACAGTACCAGTGACTACTTACAGTACGTGTGTGTGTGTGTGTGTGTGTGTGTGTGTGTGTGTGTGTGTGTGTGTGTGTGTGTGTGTGTGTGTGTGTGTGTGTGTGTGTGTGTGTGTGTGTGTGTGTGTGTGTAGACATGGTAGAAATCATCTTGCTTAAGTATCTTTATTCTCCATTGCTAGGACCGTTTCATCAGCATTCTAATCACATCTTGTTAGGAAGTTTAAAGAACAACTTCAATAAAATACCACAATTATAGATCTGCTACTTTCGGTGTATTTGTGTTAGGGTGTGGAATGATCACATACTTAGTAGGGCTATACATTTACAACAGTGAAATGTCTCAGCACGACAGCAACCCAAACCAAAACAACTATGCTGGTTGTATTTGTCCCAACTTACAAATTATCCTGAAGGTTGATGAGTAAAAAATCAGGTACTACCTTAAAAGCATCTGTGAAAAAATGTTCTACTACCTTTTTTCACTGTCTAAAACAAAATGATGTACAATTTTGTGAACAAAAAGAAAATATAATGGTGGGACTAATTCAGAAGAGATTCAGTAGATAGCATTACGATGCCCTCGAGGCCTGACAAAATAGATTTTGCGAAATTTGCTGTCAAAGCCAACACTGTAGGGGACCTGGGTCCAGATTTGGGTTAGGACATGAACGTTATTCCAGGGTGCAACTAGTCATTAACTAGTCATTAAGCAGTCATTACTACTGATTCAGATCATTACTCACACTATGTTAGAACTAGAGCCAGACACATTCCTGGACTCGAACGCATGCCCATTCGATTTGAAAAATGTACATTTGATTAACTTAAGCGCAAACAAATGATTAAAACCAAATAAAAAGCTTTGATAGATAAAACATTTAAATGAAGTGCCTATTATATGAATAAAAATTCAATATATGGAATGAATATTTAATGTTTAATTGTACAATGAATTAAGTAATTAGACTACAATATAAACTGAACTTCATTGAACTATCAATCATTCTAAGAGAATCTAAATACTCACAAAGCATTGCATTGCAATTTGAAACAAAGTGTGTGCGGGTGTCGAACCCCGAAAATAATCAATTTAGGGCATGCATATAAGAATCGTGCAATACAACTGCCAAGATAAACATTTGTCTTAACTACTTAACAGTTAACCAATAGTTAATTAACCATAATGACAACGATTCAGATGAATCTGACTAAAACCATATCACTGTGATACACATGTCCTCAAAAAGGGTCAAATAGACCCAGACCGATACGTCGGTCGGGGAGGGGGGCTCTATAATCCCTGTGCTAAAACACAGGGCTTAACTACTCATGATCATTACTGATAGATGATCCAACACTCGGCTCACACAAACACACACACACGCACACCATGTCACAACCTCTTAATATGAAACATACACACTGGCTGCCTGAGTCACATGCAAATAATAAAGACACTTTAAAGTCAGAAAACAACTGTTAATAATTTGCATAATAAATGCAAAGAGGCAGTCAAAGAGTGACAGCTGCTGGAAAGAGGATCCTATATGCTCTGCAGGGTTGTCAGTTGACACCTCATGAAGAATGACACGTCGAGATGCAAACAAGTACATCTGTGTCACAACTGTTTTCTCTTCCCATATAGTAGTCATTGTGACATACATTTGGTTTCACTCCCGGCAAACACCGGAGACCCTCGACCCTTGGTGTTGCTCACATTGTTTTTGCATATCAGTGTCACAATGTGCAAATACTCTGCCATACGTTGTGAGCTCGTAAACCATAAGGCTGATATGGTTAACGTAAGTTTTGTAATTGAAATAAAAAAAATCTACATAAGTGAAGTACCCTATAGTGAACTAGCAGCAAACTATAGTAAGTGAAGTTTTCAAAGTGCAATACAATGGGATGAGGTGCAGAAATGCAAAACAATAGAAGTCACCATAGGACGAGTTTTTAGAGAAGTCGACGTTGACTATTTCAGCAAGTTCCCCTTCGAGGAAAAGTCTTCCCCCTTTCTCCAGAACTGTGTGATTTGTTTTGTTTTGATCGTACAGCTATTACTTCATCCACTCTGTCTCTGGTACATTTTGGTGTTTTGAAAATACTACTCAACCACCACTGCTGAATTGCTCATGGACATAATCACTTTGCTGTTGCATTTATTAATTCATGAATAAAAACTATTTATTATGCGATTTAAGTTTTTATTTGCGTCTGCTCCCTCCCTATGAAAATAACAAAAACAAACGAGTGCCGTTCATCTTACACACATATTTTCACTCAACGAGCTCCCGAGCTAATTTTTCATTTGTTTTATCCTTTTGACAGTTTTGACATCCAAAAGAAAATGACATCAGAGGATGTTGATAAATCATCACACATGCGATGTGATTTTTATGGAAATCATATTCTATTTCATTTGTGCTGTAACCTAACCCTGACCCCTGGAAAAGAGAGTTTCGTCAGCCCTCTCTGAGTATTACATAAAAGTTGAAATGAAATGACAGCTACACCATGCGCGAGTTATGATCATGAATATGCATTCTTTGTCAACGAATAATCAATCAATAAAGACTTTAGCCCTGAGCACAGTGAAGTTCAGACCTCCCCAAAGCTGCAGTTAAGAGTTGACTCCAACTTAAAGTGTACGTAATTGGTATTTGTTTGTGCTGAGGTCTACGAACACGCAGCTCGGTTGAACTTTGCGGAGAGAAGACTTGCTCTGGCAAACACCACAGAGTTCACTAGCTCTCTCTCTCTCTCTTGCCGAGGGGGTTAAGGGTGAGGGGTTATCACTGTCTGTCTCTGGGCTGTTCCAACAGCAGGGAGAGTGTCTCCATGCATTAATCACACTCCAGAGGATCTGTCTCGTCCGTACACATGCACGCACGCACACACACAGTATCTCTCTCTCTCTCCCTCTCTCTCTCTCTCTCACACACACACACACACACACACACGCACGCACGCACGCACACGCTCTGTCGAAATGAGATGCCTCCCACAGATAAACCCCACTGGAGGGCAGACGGACAGACGGACAGAGAGTATAAGGATTCTGATTGCTTAGGCTACGGTGTGCTCTCAAACACACGTGTGTGTGTGCATGTTTGAGCGAAGCATGACATGCATGTATGTATGTATATTATGAGGTACATGTTGTTTGTGTAAAAGCGGGTTGTTGGTGCTGCAGCAGCTACAGCACAGCAGCATAGCGGCTCTAGAGGCCCTACCTGATGATGACCAAGAGCCTAATTATCTCCCTTCGGCCAAGGGGAATTTCCCCTTTAGGCTAGTGGTTAAGATGTTTGACTTTATGTCCCTTCCCACGCGGGAGACCCGGGTTCAAAGCCTGGGCGTTACACAGCCATCCATCTGCACCAGCCATGCAGCTTCACTCTCCCATAGGTGCTTTCCCTAGAAGGTCTATAGTATAATAAAAGAGTCTCAAAGCACCGCTAGCAGCCCCTAGAGGACACAATGTCTTCACCCTCCACCTTCCAATGTATTAGCGTGTGTTGTTCTTGCTTACTGTAAGTCGCTCTGGATCAAGCTAAATTGCTAAATGCCTACATTGTAAAGGCCCTAGTGCTCTGTTGGATTGAACCAAGGAGACCCATGGACTTACTACATCTCCCAGGTGGAGCACAGGCCTCAGTCACACATCTCCACCAGGCGCTGTCTTCAGCGGAATAACTTGGTCTTCAACTCGCTCTCCACAGATGGTCTCCCATCACTCTCATCAGGGCTAAAATGTGAAAACCAGAAAATGCAGGAGAGGTTATGATAAAATATTATAGTGGAAACAAGTAACATAACTATAATAAAGCTACAAAGCCTATTCATATATACTGTACTGTACTGTATATAAGGTAGTGGTCTTCAACCAGTGGTCTGTGGTCCTTGAGAGAGTCCCAGGTGGTCCCCAGCTAAAGGATGGAAAGTTGTTTAACCAGGAGTGACTCTTTAAGAGAAAATATTCATCATCTGAATTAGCCCGTCTACACAGCTAGAGAATGTAGAAGATTAATGGTCATTTTCCAATTTTCCAAAGCGCACTACAATGCGTTTCGCAATCGCCCATCGTTCACACACTGGTGAACTGAAACCATGCCAAACACCAACCTACTCCGTGGGAGCAGTTAGGGGTTCAGCGTCTTGCTCAAGGACACTTCCACTTCCCATTATTCCCTTTGAGCCACTGCTGACCTACTGTATGTGGTAACTTCAGGACTATGTGTGCTATCTTACAAAGCTATCCTGTGTGTGTTTGTTGGGGGGGGGGCTTTTCTGCATTTAGTGGACAGCATAGGGAAGAGTGACAGCTGTTTTTGTTTTGAAAAATTCTACATTGATACTGTACAAATCCGCCAGTATCCAGAGACCTGGATTATATATAAATGGCGCATATAGGGCCTTTTTCATACACAAATTGTGACAGAAACAATTCAGTGTTTTGCCCAAGGACACTTTAACATGTATACAGGAGGAGCCAGGATTCAAACCGCCAACCCAGGGATCATTGGAGCTACGCGTTAGAAACAGTGTTCCATGTTCGCTTTAGCTCAACAGTTGTTGAGCTAAAGTGTTTATGTGTAGTTTTCTGAAAGTTAGAAAACAACAACATTCACCCACTATTCACAATGATCAGTTATCATCAGTGTTGGTCTATATTACTTAGGAAAGTAACTTCTTTACTTTACTCATTACCCCTTAGACAAAGTAATATCATTACTTTACTTATTACTGGATTTGAAGAGTAATATATTACATATTACGTTATTACTTTCCCAAGTTCTCAACACCGCTTTTGAAAAAATAGAGAAGTACAACATAATCCGTTTATTACAAAATAAAGCAGCAACCGTTTGTAGTGTACATAACTGCGCAGGATGCAGCGTGTGGACTGGATCTACAATCTACTGCACATCTCTGTTGTTACAGTACCTGTCAATAGCTTGTACATCTGTTCTATTTTTGCATGCAACAACAAGCTCATTTTAAAAAAGTAACTTGGCGTTACTTGCAAAGTAATGCGTTACTTATTACCCATTTTTGCAGAGTAATTTCGTTACTTTACTTTTTGGAGCAAAAGTAATAATATTACAGTAATATGTAATCTAAAATTAGTTACTGCCCAACACTGGTCATCACCTAGGGTTATCACCTAAAACTGCAACGGATGGATGTTCATCAACTTCAGGACTATGTGTGCTATCTTACAAAGTAGCTGATCTACAAGCTACGAGGGCTTATTGGAAAACATAGGGAAGAGTGACAGCTGTTTTTGTTTTGAAAACTTCCACATTGATACAAATGCACCATGGTATTCCTTTCTTCCAGATGGGTAAATATGCACAGCGGGGTGAATGATCTGAGAAACAATGGCTGGGTGAGACAGTGTGATGATAGTCCAATGATTACTGTGTCCAATGAGACACAGGTGAGGCCAAGTCCATGTCACTGGAGAGGAATACAAATCAAAGTCTTTCTACGGTGTGTGTGTGTGTGTGTGTGTGTGTGTGTGTGTGTGTGTGTGTGTGTGTGTGTGTGTGTGTGTGTGTGTGTGTGTGTGTGTGTGTGTGTGTGTGTGTGTGTGTGTGTGTGTGTGTTTATCTTCGGGAATACTATGGAGCCAGACAGTCAGGCACTTTGCCAGTTTGAAAGTCAGTTGGTAAAAAAAAAGAAAAGTAAAGAAGAAAAAACCCTCATCTCTCCCCTCCTGCCTCTCCTCTCACTCCTTCTTTCTCTGTCACCCCTCCCCCACCGCTGCTCCTCTTTGCAGTCAAGCAGATACAGTAAAGAGAGCAGGGGAGAGTCATTTGACAGAGAGAGAGAGAGAGAGAGAGAGAGAGAGAGAGAGAGAGAGAGAGAGAGAGGGTAAAAGTTGGCACAGAGAGCGAATCAAGGGAGCGAAAGCAAACAGAGGAAGGAAGGAGTGGGAAGATGGAGGGACGGAGGGAGGAGAAAGTGGAGGAGGGACATTAGTGTGGGAGGAAGGAGAGAGGGAGTCAGGGAATGAAAGAGAGGCAGGGAGGGAGAGCAAGAAAAATAGATAGAGGGAGGAAGGGAAGAGATGGAGGGAGAGAGGCGTGCAGTAGAGTGAAGGGTGCTCTGCTGGATGGGTGGGCAGTCAAAGTACTCCCTGATCTATATGTGGCATGTACTGTATGTTGAGCTTGCAGATCTACCGTTTTCAGTGCATGAAGAAACCGCCCTGCAAACTGGCTCACAGCATGCAGGCACTATAAATCACCGGTAAAGGACACACAATAAGCTCCAATGAAAACACAGTGTCAGATGTAATATGCTCCTTTTTACAACCACCCGCTTCCTACTGCTGTAATCCTGTACATACTACTATACTTCAAACACGGAACAGAATATGGTCTCTGTCGGCTGCAAACCTCATCATGGGCCGACCGACCAGGAGAGGAGATTAAACTGGGATTGAAACGACTGACCGCCGTCCTTGGGAATGAGACTTGGATTTCTAAGGCTATTACCTAGTATGGTATAAAAAGTACTCACTTTTTTACTTATAGTATGTAAGAGCATCAAGAGAGCAATACAGAACTACTCTGTTACAAATACACTTCCAGATGTATTTGAATAAAAGTACAGGGGACATCGAAATGTACATAATAAGTACCAAAAGTAAAAGCTACAGAATACAATACAGTTTTAGTCAATTGCCTGAGGTCCTGGGTGTTAATCTCCTTCTGCCAACCTGGGAGGATCCCCGAACTGAGATCATCCTTCCTTCAATGGATGAAGAGTGAGCAGACTGCCTCACCAGACAGGGGGGAGTTAGCCCTGCGAGGAACACACGATTCCAACCAGTTCCCTCCATCGGCCAGTATCCAGAGACCTGGATTATTGCCCACAGAAAGGCCCTTTCACCAACCAATGGGCACTGATGACGCAGAGGAGAGAACACAGAGTATAGTAACTAGTGTTTTCAAATAAATTTAGTAGAGGAAAAACACAATATTTGGATTGTAAGAGTATTGGCAATTGGAAATCAAGTAAACTTGAAATACCTGAAAAAAGGTACTTCACACAACTGTTTCCAGGGCTAGCATTACCTAGCAATGGAACTTAAAATGGTAAATGGCACATATAGGGCCTTTTTCCATGGCACTTTACATAGTGCATTACACTCACCCATTCTCACACATATTCATACACGGATTGTGGCGGAAACCATTCAGTGTTTTGCCCAAGAACACTTTAACATGTAGACAGGACGAGCCAGGATTCAAACCGTCGACCCAGGGATCATTGGGTGACTGTATACCTCCTGAGTTACATGTTAAGTACAGTGTTCCATGTTTTGCTTTTGGCTCAACATGGACAGCTGAAACAAGCTGTAAAATGATTGAAACCAATAGAGAGTAAAAACCTACTGAGCTTAGCACAGTGGTATAGTTTTCTAAAGGTACCACTCACAGTGATCAGGTTTTAGGTTATCACCTAAAACTTCAACGGATGGATGTCCATGAAGGCATCTGCTGGACAGCAACGCACATACACATGGCATGGACACATACACATGTATGACACACACGCCACATGCATGCACACACAGACCAACTGTTCCCGCTCTGCACACACACACACACACACACACACACACACACACACACACACACACACACACACACCATTGCTGCTTCCTGTTTTTCTGGAAATGGAACTATGTCAAAGGCAACACACACTGACCAATAACAACACTGATGCTAATGGGATGGATTGGCTAGCCTCTGAGAAGCCCATCCATCCCTGAGACACACCGACCAATAGCAACACCAACACCCTGAATACACTCTGACCAATAGGGTGGAAAAAATGTTCAGATCACACATGGTTTTGGCACCCTCTCCTGTAGTAACTCAATACCCCTCAAACCATTGTGTCCTGTTTAGATTTCTAGTTTCTGAATAACATAATATTCAAAGATTTGCACCACGTTTTCACGATTTTTCAAAAATAGCAGAGATACAAGCTCATAGCGCGCCACTCGGTGGCGCGCTATGAGCTTGTAGATCTGCTATTTTTCAATAGTTAAAACATAATGCTTAGAACACCACGTTCAGTACACTAAGGGTCAAACTGTTTTGGCAGAGGTCACCACAAAAAAAAACAGCACCCCCAACTTGTTACCTTGTACTGTAGCTCCTTTGGTCTTAACGGTATGTACTGTACATGTTTCCTCCAAAGATACTGTATGTTACAGAGGCAAACTAGAGGAAATATGTTTCTAGTAGGACATGCTGAAAATAACTTTTACACGCTTTGTCTACTTAAATATTCACCATAGCAAATCTACAAGTCTCGCTGTATGCTGATAAAGATCGCATCAGTGCAACTCAGTTTAGACTGGGACTAAGTGGTTAAACTAAAGGAACATTGATGAATCCCAAACATTATCCAAGTATTGTGCCTTCAGCCTTGAACTTGAATTGCTTCATGTCACCCAATCACTGTCCAAGGGGTCCCAGGACCACCTGTTGAAGAACCATTGCACTACTGTGTACTGTGTGGTACATGCCAAAACAAAATACAACGTAACACAAGCGTTCAAACACCCACATGAGAAGACAAGGCTGAAGTCAGTGCACACCTGCAGGTCTGATGTTCAGGTGGTTCTCAACCTGTGGACCAGGACCACCAAGGGGTCCCCACATGATTTGAGGATTTGGAAGAGGATTTTGGAAGTGACAAATGAAGGACCTTTAAGATATTTAAGATAAAACAACTGGTCAAAACATATTGGCAAAACTGTCAGATAATGACAAGTAAGACACAGAACTCAGTGTAATGTGAGGTGTGATGAGTAGATATACTATTTTCCACAGTAATTGTCTGTGGAGTCTGAACTCCTGAGGAGCTTCTCAGGGTGGGTAGGTGGGGGGGGTCCCCGTTGAAAAGATTGAGAACCACTGCTGTATTCAATCAGAAGGCTGATAACTGGCAGTGAATGGTGAATGGCGCTGGCAAACAATCCCTTTAAACCATAAATCGTTTTAGGATTATACAAGCCACTACTGATTGCTGCTGCCCACTGGCTATAAACACAGTGTGTCCTCCTCGTGTTTCCCAAACATTAGGTCAGGTTCCAATTCCTGGGCCATGCATTTCTATGGGTTTTTGAGTATTTATTCCATTTCCTAGTCCAATCAGTCAATCATCTACCAAATTCATTTCAGAAATTCCCCAAAACTTCACAACTTTACCACAAATTTTAAACAGGTTCATAATACATTTTTGGGTGCAATGGGGAGACACATCATTTATCTTTGTCCTCCGCCATGGGTTAAACTTCGCCATGGGGCATCATTTTTTACAATACTAGGGCCTTACCCGTTGTAAATATATGAACACCAAATGATGTACTCACTGTGTGGGTAATGTGAATCCTTCATCACATTATGTGATGAAGGATTTGATGAAGGATTGCTTTAATGCACAGGCACAGACACTGCAATGGCCAGTCATAAAGTGTGTGTGTGTGTGTGTGTGTGTGTGTGTGTGTGTGTGTGTGTGTGTGTGTGTGTGTGTGTGTGTGTGTGTGTGTGTGTGTGTGTGTGTGTGTGTGTGTGTGTGTGTGTGTGTGTGTTGGTATTTGCATTACCCCCTGTGGCCGAAAAGGGAATTGCCAATGTTAAGCGAATGGGGAAATTTAATTCACCAATAAATTCATTATTAATCAACAATTTGTTAATTTGGAAAAAGGGCTTCCTCAGTCTCTTCCTAATGTTATGGTCAATGACTGTGTGAAAAATCATAGTGATCGGTGCAGCCAGTGATGAGTTATGCTCGCTTCAGACATTCAGACATTCAGACATTCAGACATTCAGACATTCAGACAGACAACTCCTTAATTATAGTATTGATATTGATATAATAGACTGTATGCACAGCAGCACACAAGCCATTTTCAAAATAACTTGAGACCCTTGCCTATATTTACACTTCACAAATGTTAACAATGATACTAATGAAGGCTCTGTTCCATTCTGGTCAAACAGACCAGAATTTGGTTCACTGGAAACACTCTGCTATATCAACGAGTCAAAGTGTCCTTGAGTGGGTTACTAAATGGCTTGGAAAGGGCCTGTCACTGTGAGATTTAATGATTCTCAGGGATGTATGAAAACAAGTGTACACTAAATGGAACAAAGCCTGAATTAGCATCATTGGTAACACATGTGAAGGACGTAGGGAAGAGGCCCGGAAGTAGGAAGAGTCATTCTGTGTGTGCAGCAACCAGGGGCGGATTTAGGCATGGGCATGGGTAGATACCCTCACAAAAACATGCTGTAATCCTGGACTCTAAACTGGCCAGCCGGGGCGCCTGATGGAGGGGACAGGAACTGGTTGGAATAACGTGTTCCTTCCACGCGCTACGTCCAACCAGGGAAACTCCCCCCGGTCAGGTGAAAAGAAGGCAGCTTGGACTCCTCATGCATTGAAGGAAGCATGAGGCCAGTCCGCTGCCTCCCCAGGTTGGTGGAGGGTGTGTAGAGCCCAGGATCACATTAGGAATTGGCACTGGGTGAAAAAATGGGTTGCAAAAATCGTGGGCTAAAAAAATATATATAAAAAAAAAAGGCATGGGCATGCCCCCCTAAATACCCAGTCTGCCCCCCTAAACACGCTTGCTTATAATTAAAAATGATTTGAAACACTACTACTGCTACTAACTACAGTTGTGGCACCACTAAACCAACAGAATTTCATAATTGAAAACAGAAAACTCTCTGAGTCAGACCTTTAGCTTTATGCATGCTGCGTGTCTGTTGCAACTTCAACAACAACTGATGTTATTATTGATGCTTTACTTGACTAATAAAAGTCCTGTAACCGAAAATGGTATGCATACCATTTCCTCTTGCCCCTCCAACATGTTCTCTTGCCCCCCCCCCTCCCAAATGGGACATGTTACATCCGCCCCTGGCAGCAACGTTCACAACAGGTTGGGAGATCTCTACTTCTCTTGGCCGGGGGGAGACGCCTGTCAGTGGGGAATGTTGAACAGGAGGCGTAGGACCGTAGCTGAGAGGGCAGGGAGGTCGTGGGGAAAACAGGAGCTCCCCAATTTGAATGGCCCGGTGCCGGTCTACGTGTCGAAGTGTCCCTGAACAAGACACTTAACCCCTATCTATCACTGCTCCCCCAGCGCTACGTATTAATGCTCCACTGCTCCTGATAGTTGGGATGGGAAAATGTAGAGGACAAATTCCCACATATGTACAAATATAGTGTGACAAAAATACCCCACCAGGGGACCAGATTAGTTCATTAGGACAGAGGCGCTATTATATACAGTATGTCCTCCTGGTCCCATTATAGGGTACAAGAGTAGAAGGGTCACAACAGAAATAAAGTTGTTGAATTGATTCAAAGACTAAATTGGGGGTAAGCACTAAGCAGGCAAACATAATGTCTGTCTGTACTAACTTAAGTTGATCACAATTACTTTTTACATAATTGTTCCTGGTATACTGTATATGTCGAATGATTATAGTTACAAAACCAGCTGGGTGACGGCAACAGAAAGGTCCATACTTTATCCACATCATTGTCAACTAAATGCAATGCCTACAATACCAACGGTGTTATTTGGAAACGTCCATTCACAGACATAGAGTCTTTGTAAAAATACAACATAGTTGTGCATTGTTCAACAATTTCAAACCTACAACGATCCAGTATGAAGGAGTCCCTTTGAAGTGGTGTCAAAGTAGCCATAAGGGCTGGTGGGTCCTAAAAAAACCCTCTAGCCCACCCAGGGGCCTCAACCCCTCTAGCCCAGGGGCACAACTCCTATAAATCCAGCACTGTGATGAGTGACTGTCGTACCTGGCTGAGTATCCGTTTGAAATTTGCATAACATTGAGAAGAACAGACCAATTTTCATGCCTCATTTACAAATGTTTATATATGATGGCCTGGCTTTGCATAGTACTGTATGTTTGTGTCATTAGATGTTTGGGTGAACTGAGTATGAAGGAACACCAGTGGAATCAAGCCAATAGGCTCTTTATATCCTTTTTTATTGAATGTACTTTCCTGTGCTTTTTTGCTGTTAAAAGGTAATGAATCAATCAATCCCAATCACAAGACACCTTTGAATTGTTCAATTGTCATGGTTTGGGGAGATGGAATACTGTAGTTTCCTGTCCAGTTTTAATAGACATTTGTTATCATTTTGAAATTCTGAATAGTGCCATACTTATAGGCTTTACATTGTCACTGGTGTGGGGAAACCTACTGTTGAGCAAAAATGATTACTGTTCAGGATTCTAACTCAATAATTTCAAAAGTAGCAGATCAACAAGCTCAAAACGTGTTCCACCCATTTTTGGAGCTTGGAACCTTTGTGTGATGCTGTAGTTTGGTGAAGTGGGAAAAAAATGGATAGGAGAGGTTTCTGCAACGAAACACGGCAGTGTCCTGAGTCTCCTGACAGATAATGGGATATGCGTAAAGCTATAGGCATAAGAACGCAGCATTCTGTGGCGCTGTTGCCACAAATGGCTTTTATTAATATACCTGACAATAGATGTTATACATGTACAGTAACAGTATATGTACTTCCGACACAAGGTACAGGAGATACTGGTATGAATGAGGGGGAGCGAGTTGGAGCCAATGGGGAGGGTCAGGAAGAGGGCTGCCGACAGAGATGGAGACACAGATAGTAAACCGCTAAATATGGAGTGGTGCGGTTGGTGCAAATGGGGGAGGTAGGGCAAATTGATATGCATTTGGCCACGGTCAAATCATCCCCATCTGAAAAGGTTTTGTGTCAGAGACGCTCTAAAATAAGAGATTTATGTAAAATAAGATGATTAAGATTATCAGGTTTGTACAAACTCAGCTTGAACTGTAGGTCTGCTATTTTTTGAACGTCCAAATAATTGTGTGTGAAGTACTTTAGCTGGGGACCCCTCTGTGTGGCATTGTGAGTTAGTTCGCTCTGCAGTTTGTCTATCCTAGTCAAAATAAATGTCATGCTTGTCAGGGAGGGGGAGGCTCAGGGGCGGATGCAACATTTCCCAATTGGGGGGGCAGGAGAAAATTTTGGTTACAGGACTTTTATTAGGCAATAAAGCATCAATAATAACATCAGTTGTTGAAGTTGCAACAGTCACGCAGCATGCATAAAGCTAAAGGTCTGACTCAGAGTTTTCTGTTTTCAATGATGAAATGCTGTTGGTTTAGTGGTGCCACAGCTGTAGTTACTGTAGTTAGTGGCAGTAGCGTTTCAAACTTCACTTTAAATACTGTATAAGCACTTTAATTTGAAATATCTTGGGTTGTTTTGCGTGCCATCGTGTTTGCCCCCCCATGCCCATGCCTAGATCCGGCCCTGGGGGGCCTCCAGTTCAAATAAGATTATTTGTAGGGGCCCAGGGCTTGAAAAGTCAGAGAGCCCTGGTACTACATGACGGCTAACTATCACAGTGGCTCTTTCATTCGCCTGTTAGCAGCGCAGCCTGTGATGTCGCTGAGCCCTCTGCGCGCACGCGGTCATTCTCTCCTCGTAATTCCAACCACAGCACCTCGGGTCTTTTTCCAAAGGCTCTTGCGCCTTCATGTCTACCGTACGTTATCCTAATACTCCTCGCCACTGGTACAAAAAACAGTTCTCGTTGCTTTTTAAAACGCTGAAATTGCCATTATTGTCCCTCAAGACCGTCCTCATTATCCCCGGCATCCTTGAGTCCCTCTTTCATTGTTGCTTTTATGCTCTCTCATTCCTCTCACATACTCCCACATAAACCCTCTCTTTCTCCCTCTCACAGTATAGACGGGCTCTGCACATGGATTCCGCCAAAGGTTTCGTGCCGTTCGGCTTGCGCCTTTTTTTTGTATTTTCCAGTTCAATTGCCTCAATTCAGCCGCGGCATAATAATGTACAGAATCAAATTAAATATTTACAATAGGCACAAGGTTCCAGGAAGTGGCGTCGTGTGCGTGCGAGAAATGAAAAGAGGCGACTATAGCCTTTCAAGCAGCCAAGGACACATTCTCTCTCTCTCTCTCTCTCTCTCTCTCTCTCTGTCTGTCTGTCTCTCTCTCTCTCACCCGCATCACTTCCTCTTTGGGCCTTTGAGCAGGGGCGGCTGTAACATTTCCCAATTGGGGGGGTAGGAGAAAATGGTATGGGTGCGGATTCATCGCCCGTGGCGCGAAGCGACACGGGCGATGAAGCCGCACCCATACCATTTTCAGTTACAGGACTTATTTTAGGCAAGAAAAGCATCAATAACAACATCAGTTGTTGTTGAAGTTGCAACAGACACCTGATGTGATGGTTTCAATGATGAAATGCTGTTGGTTTAGTGGTACAACAATTGTACAACGTAGTTAGGTAGTAGCATAGTGTTTTCGAATCATTTTTACTATAAGCAATTTCATTTGAAATATATTTGACATTTGGGTTGTTTCCATGCCGTCATGCTTGGTGGGCCAGTCAGGGCATTGCCCCCCCATGTCCACGCCTAGATCCGCCCCTGCCTTTGAACCTTTCTTCTGCAGGAAGGCCTGCGCTTTGCACCTCCTGGGTATCACTTACATCCACAGCTCTGACCAAAGACGGGGACGTGTTCATGTGCACACAAACACAGCGACAGATAGACACACACACACACGCAAGCACAGAGAGCCAGCGAAGGCAGTGGTCGACCGTGACGGCCTTCGCAACAGTTTTATATACCCGCCGTGCCCATGTTGCATAACAACAGCGACTGTTTTGCATAACAGTCGGCCGTTTTCCATAACAGTGGTGACCGTTTTGCATGCAGTCGCGACAGTTTTCCGTAACTGTCAACCGTTTTGCATAACTGTCGTGGCCGTTTTTCCTACTGAACCTAGCCCTAACCCCTAAACCTAGACATAACCTCAGTAAAACTGTTGCCTAAACCTAACCTTAACCAAACCTAACCCTATAACGTCTAACCCTAAACATAACCTACACACAGAGAAATCAAAGGGCAGTTTTGTACTTTTTAAGGTACAATGGCTTTGTCGCGCCGGCTGTACCCTACCTGGGTACATAATTGTATCGTTAAAAGTGGTACATTGTTGTACCTTCTTTGTTTGTACCTCTAAGGAGCTTATATGTACCTTGTGAGACAACATTGTACCTTCCTGTTTGTACCCCAAAGACCATAAATGTACCCCTAGATGGCACAAATGTACCTTTTTGATTGTACCTCTAAAATACAACATTGTACCTTCCTGTTTGTACCCCAAAGACCATAAATGTACCCCTAGATGGCACAAATGTACCTTTTTGATTGTACCTCTAAAATACAACATTGTACCTTCCTTTTTGTACCCCAAAGACCATAAATGTACCCCTAGATGGCAAAAATTTACCTTTTTGATTGTACCTCTAAAATACAACATTGTACCTTCCTTTTTGTATCCCAAAGACCATAAATGTACCCCTAGATGGTACAAATGTACCTCTAAACTAACAAATATGTACACATCAAAAAGGTTCAGAATTGGTAGTACCAGAAGCAAAATCATTTCAGAAACACAATCAAGATTTGACAAGCATTAGTTTACATACACATTGGCTTTTATTAGCACCAAACAAATAGTGTACTGGTACTCACATGCACCATTTGTCACCCCTGAGCTGCATAAACTTAAAATGGATTTCCTAAGCCTGTGCTGCAGATACCCTGTTACATTTTTTTTTTTTTGAGAATGGGAATACAGAATGTGATAGGCATCTGTAATATTAGTTATCGGCAATAAAAGAAATTCATTATTTTAAATATCAATATCGGTCAAAGTGTCACAACTGCTCAAGGTACTGCATCTGTGTATTTCTCATTTAAATACAAACGACAATAAACACAGACAGATCAGATGATATCAACTGTATGCACCTTGTATGAGCCCATACATTGATTATGACAGATTGGAATATGAAGGCCTAGACATTGAGTGGAAAATAAGTGAACCAAGTCATATAGAGTAGTTGCCACAGAAAACTTTTGTACAATTTACTGCCAAAAGCAGCTCTACTGCATCTACTAAAATGTCAGATGTCTCATACCCATAGCATCTATCGCATCACTTTCCTTTTGATTGTGAACTGGGAATTGCACTATTGATTATTGCAGTAATGAATCAAGAGTAATATTGGGCAAACTGTAAAAGCTCAGCTCACAGCCAGCCTCTATAGATTCAGAAAGAACTACAACAGGAATTAGCCTGACTCCAGACTGGAATATGAAGACCCAGACTTTGAGGGGGAATAACGAAATGGAGTTACCACAAACAAAAAAAACTGCTGTACAGTACACATGTTACTTGTTCCAGTTCTAATTCATCTACTGAAATTCAGACAATCCCAGAACGTGAGAGAGCTGGCCAACTGCTCCATTTCCAATTCTCAAGTTGCCATTTGATGTTTAACCAGTACTACAAAAAAATCCCGAATATAATAAGGAAAAAGGAAAAAAAAAAAAGTTAAATAAAAAGGATCCTCCTGCCATATTTAAAGAGACTACCAAGTCTCCAATATGAGCACTTCTTGAGACTGTCCAGCACCTAACCTCAGTTCCAGTCTGACGGTGGCCAGTGTGAAGAGTGGAAGTTGAGAGCACAGGGGTTCACACCTCAAAGATGACACCACCTGTGATCCATCGGAATGCCTGTAACGCCGGACAGCCAGTTGGACAAAGTTGTCAATCTCTGCTCTTCTGAAGGCAGCACCAGTTGGACAAAGGATGAAGACTTCTGTTCTTCTGATGGCTCTTGAAGAAAAAAGAAAAAGAAAGGAAAGTGCTGAAATGTGTACAGGAGACACTTGAAAGAACCATTCTCCTACATACCGCGACTCTGTGCCCAAAGTCACATTGTTTTTGATGCATTTTTGTTTTAATTTACCAATTAAATTCTACAAATCTGCTGCTCTGAGATTTCATCAACCCAACCCAACCAAAGAACTTTTTCTCATTGTGGAATATTTCCTATATATTAATCCATGCTAAACCTCTTATCCTTCCCATCTTAACTTCTTTGCCTTTTTTTAGCATTATAGATGTTTTTTACAATAGCTCAACTAGCTGATATCCATCAACACAACACACCACAGCATAATTGGTATAGCATGGATGAAATTAAAGCCTTGTGTCTTAAATGTGAACATGCAGACTTGGCAGTGGATTGACTCTAGCCACTTCGCAACTCCCAACTGTCATCCTGTACAGTAATATTGTATATTACAATATTACAGTAAACACCATTGTTGATAGTTGCTCGGCAAAACTCGAATGTTTGAGGAATGTGACACAACTCACCCTTTTTCACGGCAACGGCTGCCTGCAATGAATCCCCACGTCGCTGACGGGATATCAGAAGCAGCAACCGTCCATCAGGAGGGGCAGGACATCACAGTGGGTGGATGTAGGAAAACATTTCTGGAAAAATGATTAAAAATACTTAATAGCATCAGTGCTCCTTGGATTTCTGTGCAGTTAATGGTGACTACTTGCTTGTGCAGTGTGGGATTCAGTGGTGACACAGGGATTCAGTGCAGATTGCCGTCAAAGACGGTGAGTTAGTGTCACATACCTCACTCGTGCTTTGCCGAGCAACTACCAACTATGTTGTTATATGTTTACTATAATATTGTAATATACAATACAACTGTACAGGACGACAGTTGGTCTAGGACTTCTGACTGTGATGTAGTCTGTAATGTGTTTTTTGATAAATTGAGTCTGGTGTTGTAGGAGAGTGCTTTGTGTTCGTGAGTATTTGGACAGGTACATGGGTATTTTGGTAGTGTAATTGAATCTAAAACTATATGAAGAATTGAGTGGAGATACTTACATGCAGTGTAACGTGATGAGTGGAACAGGGCCTTTGGAGTCAACAGGTGGAGTTTGACGTGATGTTGACAGAAGCAGGGCCTTTGGAGTGAACAGATGTTGGTACGAAACAACCACTGCAAAGACAAGAGCACAAAATGGTTGCAAAAATTAATTACAGGAGTAGTTATACAAATCGACTGTAGGATATGTGAAATTTGTCATTACAAGCAAGCATTACAGTCTTAACACAGAAGTGCTTGACATCTTCCTGCAGGTTTTCATAGTAACTGCGGCCTGCAGACGCAATAGTTATAAGAGTATGAACCGGAGATACTCACTTTTCATTTTATCATCATGAGTGAAGCAGGGCTCAGGAGTCAACAGGAGATCACACAAACACTGAAAAGACAAAAAAAAATCTAAATGGTTGCAAAATATTACAACTAGTAAGACATTACCTGTGTAACTTGGTACATTGATTTATCGAAGATTCTACTGTACATACTTTTTTTTATTGTATTGCTGCACTGTTGTATTGTGCTTTTTGATTTGGCAATGTAAACCTGGCTTTCTTATAGCAATAAAGAACTTTGAATTAATGAGTCGAGATACTGACACTTGATTTGACACGTTGAGGAAGTGAATTAGTCCCATACGTGGCTACGAAATCAACCACTGCAAATACCAAAAATCAAAATTGTTGTAAAATTCTATAATTTATAAAAAAGATCTATAATTCTATAAAAAAGAGAACAATAAGAACTACAGTATATGAAGTGTTAGGAGTGGGGATACGCACACTTGACCTGATGATGAATGAAGCAGGTCCGGTCCTTAGGGGTAACAGGTGGAGATGGCACGAACAACTGAAAATAAATAAATAAATAATCACAAGTATAGCAGAGATGTCACAAGGAAGACTAAAGCAGTGGTTCCCAAAGTGGAACCCCAAGGGTCATTGATGGAGTTTGAGGGGGTCCCCAGTTAAATTATAGTATGTATGTACCCAAAAGGGTCTGTACCTTTGAGAGTGTACAAATGGAACCAACAGGTCAATTTGGTTTCAATTAAATTCTTGCAGTTACAGACCCATAAGGGTCCATTTGGTTTTTAACTATCTAATTAAGGTACCCACTGGAACTCCTCCAAGTGCACAGACCACACTTGACTAAAATGTGGAGACTTCTTGCCTGATTGAATCAATTTTCTGATTGTGCAGATTCTTAACAATAATGTAATTCTTTGGAGCTTAAAATGAAACTAAATGGGCCCCTATTTTGGGTCCTCCGCAATGATTTTGGTGTCTGCATATAACAGCTTAGTGACATTAAATACATTTATTTGCTATAAAAATAGACCCATCTACCAGCTCACAAGCTGTTGTAGATTGGCTATTTTCACAGGAAACAGGGGGTCCTTGAAATAGAATGGGCTGAGAATCACTGCTACAGTGCTGTAAAAATGTTCTCACGGGGGTCCCTGGCATATGTTTTCAATTGGGGGCCAACTGTAGCCTGACTTCAGTCTAAATACTGAAGTGAAATGAAGTGCTCGTTTTGGGGGTCCTTGACACGAAAAGGCTTGGGTATAATGCAGGGGTTTTCAACCTTTTTGACTCCAGGGACCACCATTTATTCAGCATTTGAGCCACGGACCACCATTGGATGACATTTTAGCCCCAGAGACCTAAAACTAAAGAATTCTTTTGGTTCTTTGGTTCTTTCCACAATTCCAGGCTGTATTTTGCCAACAAAACAGTGTAAACTTCTTAATCAACTGGTGCTAATTCAGATGATAAATATTTTAACTCTTAAGAGTGTTAAAATGAAACCAAATGGGGTCCATTTGGTTTCATTTTGGCTTTCAAATTTGGTTTTCAAATATCAATTATGTTCCATTTAAGCAAATAATCGAGGATGCTTCTTTAAAGGGAATGTGACATTTAAAAAAAATGTTTTTTTTTTTATTTGATTTAGGTTTTATGAGCTCAGATGCACCCAAACAGACTACACTTTACACAGTAGGCAGCGTGCACAGCGGCCATATTGGAACGACAGCAGGCCTCCTCCTTAGTGTGTTACTTACTGGTGTTTACAATAAGTGAAACCAAATGGACCCGCAAGGGTCCAAATGGACCCTTGCGGGTCCATTTGGTTTCATTTTAACACTATCAAGAGTTACATCTGGTTAACCAACTTTCTATCATTTAGCCTGGGGACCACCTGGAACCCTCTCAGGGACCACAGGTGGTCCCCGGACCACCTGTTGAAAACCCCTGGTATAATGAACAAACCATGAGCATTTTGAGATCATCATCATCACGTAGGCGTACCGTTCATCTGCTGCTGCTGCTGGCAGCACCACCACCGCTGGCAGCACCAACACTTGTGTTTAGTCTATGGTGGAGCTAGCCCCGTTCAGGACTCCCTCATCTCGCTGGCGATGCTACGAGGAGAGTTGTTTTGGAAGCGCTAGCATGTAGCTAATGCACCCCCCCGGTCAACCACAGCAGCAACCGAGCTGCGAGGAGAGAGTCCCGTACGGGGCTGGTGGAACCAGAACCGAAACATGACAATGAGCGCCACGTGAATCACCTACACAACAGCGGTGGTCCCTGGATCAAAATGTGTTGAAAACCACGGCTTTTAGTCCAACATTAACCCACTTCCAAATAACAAAACTACCGTCCCGAACGGGCGGCGAAACAACCGCGCGCGCGCGCGCGCGCACACGCACGCACACACACACACACACACACACACACACACACACACACACACACACACACACACACACACACACACACACACACACACACACACACACACACACACACACACACACACACACACACACAGCGCCAAGTGTGTGCGTCAGCTTCAACTAACTGCTCTGAACATATTAGACCAGGGGTTTTCAACAGGTGGTCCGGGGACCACCAGTGGTCCTTGAGAGGGTTCCAGGTGGTCCCCAGCTAAGTTGGTTAACCAGATGTAACTCTTTGAGAGCGTAAAAAATGAAACCAAATGGACCCTTGCGGGTCCATTTGGTTTCATTTTTATGCATTCAAGAGTTAAAATATTCATCATGTGAATTAGCCCTAATCTACACAAGATTAATGGTCATGGACAGAAGCAAAGGAAATCTTTAGTTTTGGGTTCTGTGGGCCTAAAATGTCCTCAACTGGTGGTCCGTGGCTCAAATTCTGAATAAATGGTGGGCCCTGGATGAAATAGGTTGAAACCCCTGTATTAGACTATGAACAACTCCCCCCCCCCCCCCCCACACACACAGACACAGTTTAGGCGGCCAAAACTACTCGACAGACACCCGTGAAAACTGTATCTTATACAAACAAATTATTAAAACAACTATTGATTTCATCTTAAATATACTTACAGTTGGCATGGTGAGACGATTCTTGAAGAAGTAAAGCTGGGAAGTAGTTTTTTGTAATCCAAATGAATGCTCCAAATTCTCCCACCGCACACGACGGCAGCCATTACAAAACAGATTTTCAGGAGTCAGTTCCCGCCCAAAGTCTGAGATTATTTTATACCTTTAAGATCCACAATTGTCCCTAATGGGGTCATTTCAGTACCCCTGTAGCTCCTCCTCCTGGTCACAAAAGTACAATTATGTACCCTAAGTGGCAATTAATGACTTGTACCTTTAAAAAAGATAAAGGTCCACACTTGTCCCCAAACAGGGCCATTTTAGTACCCTTTCCAAATCACAGGATACATTTCGGACAAATGTACCTTAAAGGTACAGAAACGATACCCCTATTTCTCTGTGTGTATGCCTAAACCTAACCTTAATCCTCACCATTATGCAAACCGCCACGACATATGCAAACCTTCGTGTCTGCATATGCAAAGCGGTCGCAACGGTTATAAAACGGGTGCGACGGCTGACTCGCGATCGACCATTGCTTTCGCCCCTACTGGAAGCACATGCACAAAACAACACAAACGCACATTTGATCCTAAACGTCTGACCCTACAAGTATGAGTCTAACTCTGAACCTACCTGTAAATGCCTGATCCAAATCTAACCGTAATATGTTTTTCTAACTACAGTATGAAAAAACATGTCCTCACACTACTCCTTAAATTCTACTACTAGCCAAGTATAATAACATAGAAAAGAATATAATCATGCATGCATAATTGCACACGCTGCACACATGCATGCACAACACACACACACACACACACACACACACACACACACACACACACACACACACACACACACACACACACACACACACACACACACACACACACACACACACACACACACACACACACACACACACACGCATGCACAGGCACACACTGTACAGTCATACTGTACAGTGATACAAGCATGCACGTGCACAAGCACGCGTACACTGAGTGTAATATACACTAGTTGCTGGCACTCTGGTATATATGCTGCTGGATTGATCCAACTCTTTTATCTGCTAAATAACTTACCATCGATTGAGATCCGGGGGGAGGGGGAGGGGGTCGTAGGGGAGGGGAGGAGAGGGGAGGGGAGGGGGGACACGGACGTGTGGAGTGAATTAAAGCATAGCAATATCCAGGACCTGTCCACACTCTGCTCAAACAACACAGAGGCCTTCAGAGGAGAGGAGAGGAGAGGAGAGGAGAGGAGAGGAGAGGAGAGGAGAGGAGAGGAGAGGAGAGGAGAGGAGAGGAGAGGAGAGGAGAGGACATAGTAAAAGCATGATGTACGCACACATATAGGACACACATGGACGCACGCACATGCACAGGGCTAGACTTTTATAGCGCGGTAGGAGAGGGCTTTTTATTTTCCTCTCCTTGGAAATGGCCAGTGGTGGAAAACAAGTAATGTTATGAGTACAAATCCATGCATGCGACTTCAGTGCAAGACACAGTATTGGAGTCTCAAAACAGCAGTCATTGTTATGTTAGAGGCCTGTTTCACAAAATGTTTTCAAAATGTGTGCAAAGATATTTAGAAAGTAGGTAAATCGTTTGTTCTGTATTCATATTCAACTCAATATCTGCCATGTCTGTAACATCAGGCAGCTTGATATAGACGCCATGGACATGATGCTAGCACATAGGGCCCCATCGTGTGACAGACAGACAGACAGACAGACAGACAGACAGACAGACAGACAGACAGACAGACAGACAGGTCATAGGCCAACCAGTCTAGTCACTCATCCCTAAGTCCTTAACTGCCTCCAGGCTCCGACCTGAGTCATAGTTTTACTCATCTGACGATTAACATCGTAAATAAACAAAACATCATTAAAAGTCCATAGACTTGCCAAATAAAGTCCCATGTGCTCCTGTTTTTCAAAAGTCCATAAATTTGGCTTCCATATTGGTCTGGTCAAAAAGAGCAGACCAAGTACAGAGCCAAAGGTCAAGTTTATTATAGCTATTCATGGTTAAGTATAAGTATAATGTCAAGGTCTCAAAATGCCCATTAATATGAACTTAACATGTTGCAATAGCATATTTAATAGCAATAAAGTGGTATTAAATATGTCAACTATCAATGGAATCTATGAAAAGGTGAAATCTGCAACACGATTGTACATGTATTGTGCAATCATGTGCTCTACAGGTATATTATCTATTTCCTATCATTTCTATTGAAAGAATCTCTCAGGAAAAAGAAGGGGGAAAAAAAGGATCATTCTGTCTGGTATATGGCCTCCGGGGACCCCGCCTCACTGCCCATAGAGGGTTCAGAGGCTAATTGGATATATTACTGGGGAAAACATTTTAAACCCCCCTGAATCAATACCTGCCTCTTTAATGCGTTCTCCTGAAGAAGTGCTCCCCTCGATTGCCGATGACCCGCTCTCAGTCTCTTCCCTTTTTTTTTACCGCGCCGTACAATCTCTGACCGCCTATAGGGGCAAAGAGGGTCCATTCGGAGGGGTCAGTGTGCTGAAGGGGCTCCCGGGGTTCCAGAATGGAGTGGCCCCGCGGGGGTCCTTAGGATTGAGCGGTGGGATGGCGGTGATGCACCCCGCGAAGACCGATGGCGGACATTACGGAAAATAAAGATCTGGCTGAGCGTGGTGTAGGCCTATATACTGTATAAGCAGGGGCGGATCTAGGCATGGGCATGGGGGGGGGCAATGCCCCCCTAAATGACCTGACTGCCCCACCAAACATGATGGCATGCAAACGACCCAAATTTCAAATGCATTTCAAATTAAAGGGCTTATAATTAAAATGATCTGAAACACGACTACTGCTGCTAACTAACTACAGCTGTGTCACCACTAAACCAACAGCATTTCATCATTGAAAACAGAAAGCTCTCTGAGTCAGACCTTTAGCTTTATGCATGCTGCGTGTCTGTTGCAACTTCAACGACAACTGATGTTATTATTGATGCTTTACTTGACTAATAAAAGTCCTGTAACCGAAAATGGTATGGATCACTCATACCATTTTCTCTTGCCCCTCCAACATGTTACATCCGCCCTGTGTATAAGACGAGGAGAGGCACAGTACATGCATGTGACATGCACCGTGCCTGATATATAGCTATCAGTGGTCCTTGCTGCATGTGCTGGCTAGTGGTGGTATTGCCAAAATTCCATTTTTGCCATGGATTTACAGAACAAAATGAGTGGTCAATCAATATTATCACCAAACACATCAAGAGATAGTGTTGATCATAACAGGTCTGAAATTCTGAGAGTGTACAAATCAATTTGATTCCATTTGCACATTTTCAGTTCAGCAACTGGAACGTCAGAACAGGTCATCTCCATATAGAGAGATTCAGAGAAATAAGCGTTTGAGGTCAGATGTAGACGGACACACATCTATAGGGTGGCGTTGGAGACACGGACACACAATTCTGTACATTATTCTAAAAACGCCATTGCCAATGAATCTGCCAATTAAACAATATCAAACAATTGCTATATCCTCATCGCCAGTGCCGCTGATCAACGTCAATCGCTCCTTTATAGTCCTTTGGATTTTTTTGAAGTCATAATGCGACTCACTGTTGGAATCGTTAGCATCGTTTGGCTAGCTTTTTTGCATCATGTCCAAAAACAGACAATGGGTGCAATTCTGAAAGCTGTGGTGTAGCCAGGTATGGTGTAAGTCTTCTCATTGGCTGCAGGGCAGCAAATCAGCTCTGGGGCCTCTGTAGTAGGCCAAAAGCCTATACCACCAGGCCTGGGCCTGGGCTTACCAAATAATTACCCAGAATAATTAAAATCTGCAATTCAAAAGGTCCAGAAATCACCTGAACCCCCCAATTAAAAATGTTACTGTACTGCCCTGCTTTGTTCATCATGAGTTGAAGCTCTTGATGTCTGGTTTTAATTATTATGGATAATTATTTGGTAGGCCCAAGCCCAGGCCTGGTGGTATAGGCTTTTGGCCTAGCCCAAGGCCGCAGACCTGATTTGCTGCCATGCAGCCAATGAGCACGGACCCACACCTGATTTGCTGCCATGCAGCCAATGAGAGGACTTACACCATACTTGGCTACACCAAGGCGATTCAGAATTGCACCCATTGTTTCTGTCCTAATCCTTATCCCAGACGGACATTTTGGACCATAGTGGCTTCCATCTTATCATGCCTTGTATACGTAGGAAGTGCCGAAGCATCATCCAACAAACTAACATGACGATTGCTTCCTGACTTGAAATTTGACTCTTCAAAATAAGAGCTGAGCTAATAACCTACCGGTTGATGTGTGTGAGTGCAATGCAAGTACGTGTTTTATGTGTGTGTGTGTGTGGGGTCGATTGCCAGTTCACATACAACGTACATAGGGCAGTGGTCTGAGTGTTAAAGACCTTTACAAAATGTTTCTTGTGTGCACGTGCATGCATGCGACTGTGTGTGAAGTGAAGTGACCGTGTGTGAAGTGAAAACAAAAAAAGATTCCCAACAAATATTCCCGCAACAAATCTTCTTCTTGTTTACAGCTGCCTGGCTGTACCTGAGTATAGGTCATTCAGGGTTGAGGTTCAGCGGTCAGCAGCAGCTGTGGACCACCACCACCACTACCCCATCCGTCACCTCGTCCACACACACACACACACACACACACACACACACACACACACACACACACACACACACACACACACACACACACACACACACACACACACACACACGCACACGCACACGCACACGCACACACATGCCATGACACTCAAGACATTTATATACATTCTTATATACTCATGAATTTTTTTTTTTTTTTTTTTTTTTTTTTTTACAAACTTAGGCGTCATGACCAGCATTTATCATAAACCTTGTTGTAAGCTGTTAATTGTTACACATAATTGTAAATATTTATAACAAGTGAATGCATTTTCATGCATTATAGACCCAACCTTAATAACACTTGACGTAATGTGTTCCACTATTGCACTACGGTATAAGGTTATAGCCTAAAGTTCATGTTCTGTAGTACAACATGCATGCTGGGTTGTTGACCCAGTGACCCCAGTCATACGAGTATCCAAGCCCTTATTTGTACTTTGGCGCCCAGCTGAACAGAGAAACTAGCAGATCTACAAGCCTACAAAATGTGGTGGATGCCGGACTCTGTGGGCTTGTAGCTCTGCTAATTTCTGAGCGGGACGCCGTGGTGTGGACAGGTCGTACATTAGGCTTAATGTACAGACTTAACAGAAGCACTTTTGAGAAGTGCATCCACTTGTTTTGGAATGTCACTGTTGTTTCAGCCCACAACAAAGCGTGAGTAGCATTCCTGCAAACTGGGACTTGTTAAGAAGATGGGTGTGTGCGTGTTGTAGTGTGTGTGTGTGTGTGTGTGTGTGTGTGTGTGTGTGTGTGTGTGTGTGTGTGTGTGTGTGTGTGTGTGTGTGTGTGTGTGTGTGTGTGTGTGTGTGCGTGCAAGTCATTGAGAGTGAGCTAGAGAGCCTGTTTGTGTTTGTGTGTGTTCATGTCCTAAATGCAATGACACTATGAGAACGGACCACAGCGCCGGATGTATGTGGGACTACGCACACACATACACATGTCAAATTAGCAAGCACATAACATGAGCGCGCGCGCGCACACACACACACACACACACACACACACACACACACACACACACACAGTGTGAGTCATAGCATTGCCCAGCAGGGCCTGGGGAGCTGGGGATTTCCACTGCATGGAAACCAGGTGACATCTGCCTACAGATGCCCTCCCCCCAACATACACACACACACACACACACACACACACACACACACACACACACACACACACACACACACACACACACACACACACACACACACACACACACACACACACACACACACACACACACACACACACACACACACACACACACACACACACACGCACGCACGCACGCACGCACCTATGTGCTGCTATGAGCAGTACAGCTGCTCTGTGGCTAATAAACACAATAAATGTAGGACAGGTATGCCTACCGGTATACAGAGGTGTGTGTGTGTGTGTGTGTGTGTGTGTGTGTGTGTGTGTGTGTGTGTGTGTGTGTGTGTGTGTGTGTGTGTGTGTGTGTGTGTGTGTGTGTGTGCGTGTCAATCAGACATACAGACCGACAGGTCATAGATCAACCAGTCTAGTCACTCACACCTATGTCCTTAACTACCTCCAGGTTCGAACCTGAGGAATATGTCTGAATCAGTTGTACCGTCCTGCGTAACTCAATTAAACAATCTAAAACAATACTACACTCAATGCCATTGTCATTTATCCACAGCAATTACTCCTTTATAGTCCTTGTGATTGAACAAGTCATAATGCTACACTCAGTGTTAGCATCTCATCATCATAAGCTTTATTTAAACTCAGAGTACAATTGAGGGGCAGTCCCTCATTTTCAAAGTAGTCGAATATAACACGAAACAATCTGGTTGCTAGCTGTTTGTCAATAACACAGGGTCAATATCATCATGCCCATAAAAAGTCATTCAATCTGTTTCTTTCCATCCCCTCCTATTTCTTGCCCCGATAGCATTTTTGGTTAAAACAGTGTATATTCCCCTGCCGGAGCATTCACTATGGTGGAATCTATTTTACAACAAGTCCAAAATGTATGCAGCAAGTAACCAAGGATCGTCAAGCAACCTGAAATAAGATGATAACTGGCAGTGTACAGTAAATATGACAGTTGCATGGATGCAATATAGCATATGCTGTGTGGATATTGTTACTGAAGGTGTTGTGCATGGTGAGATGCGTGCAAACGTTGTGGTTTGGTAGAAGTGCCGTAAGGCGAACGTATAAATGGGTGGGCTGCTCTCGCAATATAGTTGATAGATACTTCTATTAAGTTATGGGGAGAACAAATGGGGCAAGTCCTGGACAGGGATTTAGCAGAAATACATTGGACTCGGGCAACTGATTATATTGTGATAAAAAATAGTACAACATAATCAACGCAGAGACTTTAGTTGTCGCCGTACAAGCCTTTGAAACAGTTATAATGTTGCACACATACTTAAAATGGCTCATATTTGCAGTCGAAAACAATGTACTTCCAACTCCGGCTTAGTTCAGTTTCTGACCCCTCAATATTGCAACTCTTCTACTACATGGCTCTGAGTATAGTAGTACCAGCACCATCATAAGCACCATCATCAGCTCAAGATGAGTATGAGGTGGAATATCTCCCTGAATCTCCCAGTCCAGGGAAACGTGTTAAGCGGTGATGAGTGGCAGCGATGGTTGTAGCCCAGGGGTTTTCAACCTTTTTGACACCAGGGACCACCATTTATTCAGCATTTGAGCCACGGACCACTATTTGATTACATTTTCACACTAAAGACCTAAAATTAAAGAATTCTTTTGATTTTGTCCACAATTCCAGGCTGTGTTTTGCCAACAAAACAGTGTAAACTTCTTAATTAAGTGGTGCTAATTCAGATGATGAATATTTTAACTCTTGAGAGTGTAAAAATGAAACCAAATGGACCCGCAAGGGTCCATTTGGTTTCATTTCAACATTCTCAACAGTTACATCTGGTTAACCAACTTTCCACCATTTAGCCTGGGGACCACCTGTTGAAAACCCCTGTTGTAGCCAAACAGAGCGAGACAAACAAGGGAGGGGGAAAATATATAGTATATACGGTAGTATATCATGGATTTGAAACAGCTTTTTAGTAGATGATTATATTTGGTGCTAAATAAAGTTGCAGAATCTGTTTTTTTCATACCTGCAACCTCTAGTTTCACACTTTCATTTCAGATGTCAGACTTTTCAGGTGGAGAGCTCAAAAGCCGTAGCTCTGTATCGGAAAATGATGATATGAATACTCAACTTCGGCCATCATAAATATCAATTAATTTTCCCACACAGAAAAATGAAATAGACAAAAATTGGCCACAAAAACAACAAAAACACACACACACAAACAGAAAGCAAAGAGAAAGCGGTCTTCACTTGCTTCTCAGGCTTTCTCTTCCAGAGATCTGAGGTCACAGTTCAAACAGCACAATGCCACTCACTTCAAACAGCTGAGAGAAACACCTGTTTATGTGATTAGAGCACGCACGAACGCACACAAACGCGCGCACACACACAGACACACACACACACACACACACACACACACACACACACACACACACACACACACACACACACACACACACACACACACACACACACACACACACACCCCTCTTACAGTGCCAACATCCCCTCCCCCGCATGGCGTCCCGTTGCGCTGTGCTTATCCATATACACACTCTAAGAGGAGCATCATGCCCGGCCTGTTGTCACCTCAAATAAGAGGCTGACAGGGAGCGCTGGGTGAATCAATAAACAGCCTCCCATCTATCCCAACACCAAACACACTGGGCACTGCCCATTCCTGGGACCATGCTTAGGGTCCAAACACCACCGTTGTTTCATGTCCTGCTGTTTGTTTGATCGCTGGCTCACCTGTGGATTGATGTGTGTCTCTGTCTGTCTGTCTGTCTGTCTGTCTGTCTGTCTGTCTGTCTGTCTGTCTGTCTGTCTGTCTGTCTGTCTGTCTGTCTGTCTGTCTGTCTGTCTGTCTGTCTGTCTGTCTGTCTGTCTGTCTGTCTGTCTGTGTGGACCATTATGCCATCTCAACATGAGCTTCCAACTACAGAGCCGGATGATATGGACGAAATCAATGATCTCACAATATGTTTGAACTTTGGACACATACCGTAAATCA
Source organism: Benthosema pterotum (assembly GCA_039105355.1). Lineage (NCBI taxonomy): Eukaryota > Metazoa > Chordata > Actinopteri > Myctophiformes > Myctophidae > Benthosema > Benthosema pterotum. Next base: position 34,008,434 of record CM076968.1, read on the forward strand.
AAATCAATATTGATGATAATGATGAGCTTTATATGGACAATATTATCAATCAAAATAAGATTGTGATTTCCTGTCTAGTCATTTAGCTCTTCAAGAAATAAATTAAAAAGAGCTGATCACTGAAAAATGCTGGCATTATAAAATCATAATTTGTAATAAATCCTATAGTGAGTATAGTGTTAACATGTTAATGTTTCAGATGGGTGCGGTGTGCATTCACTTTGCATGGCTCCATATAGGCATGTGCCAGTTTAGTCATCAGAAATGTCTATCTCAAACTCTGCCCGAACCCGACCAGGACCGAACCCGAACAGGCCCGACCCGACATTTAGGGCCGGGTAGGGCCGAAAATCTATCCTAATCAATAGGGCCGGGTAGGGCCTCGGTCCCCATGAAAAAATAATATATATTGAATTATTTTAATATAGTAAGAATAATAGTTATTTTCTGTATTCACCTATTATGAAGATGGTGCTGATTGCCATTTCATTTTTAATCTGTGGCGAATTCTCAAATTTTGCCCAAACCCGACAGTTTAGGGCCGGGTAGGGCCTAAAATCTATTCCATTTAGTAGGGCCGGGTAGGGCCTAGGGCCTGAACTGTTAGGGCCGGGTAGGGCCGGGCCTTAATTTTCAGGCCCGTTGAGATCTTTAATCAGAAATGTCTATATAATAACAATGCGAGTAACGGCAAATATTGGAATAGTTAGAACAGTCAGGTGAGTTTGTAACTGCAGGATACATGTGGGCATTGTTTTTGCTGCGAGCACTTTCCTGCCATTATTATTTTTTCATGCTAAAGCTACTTGGAATAAAATTGGAATAATTTATCATCTTCCTATAGCGAAGATCATCGCTTTTCATTGTGTTTTTGACAAAGTCTTCTTGGTGCCACAATATGTAAACGTTCAGTGCTTCCCATCAATGTCTAAAAACAAGAAAATATTTCTTTAATACGTAATCGACCAACCTTCCAAAGGCCTGCAAATATGCGACATACTGTATGTAGGTATATGTGTGCATGTTATTTCTTGCGCATGTGTGTGTGTGTGTGGGGGGGGGGTGAAAGCGAGAGGAAAGCAGGGTAAGGATAGCCAATTGGAAACGTTTGACCAAGGCCAATATTTTTCGCACCGAACTATATCCTAAAACGGCTAATTATACTGACCAATTAGCCGGCTAATTAGACAATTATCCAAGCGCGCAATCTATCGGCTGTTAGAGATCGATAGAGGGATACAGAGATCAAGTTTTATCACCTCACCTGCAGAGCACTGCACCAGAGCTGTAAGAGGCCCCCTGTGCAGTACGTGCACTTGTTGTGCACATACATATGTACATGTACTTGTTGTGCACATACATATGTACATGTACTTGTTGTGCACATACATATGTACATGTACTTGTTGTGCACATACATATGTACATGTACTTGTTGTGCACATACATATGTACATGTACTTGTTGTGCACATACATATGTACATGTACTTGTTGTGCATTTATGTTCTGGCTCAGAGACTGAACAACATTGCCTGATTAAGGACCATGTCGATGGAAGTATTTTATGAGCAGAGGAGTGTGTTGGATGTCCTACAAGTTAGCACCTATGCAAGAAATCATCAATAGGAGCACCAAAAGCATATTTACAAAACAACAAATTGCTTTTGGCAAGCTAGAACACTAGGTCCAGAGGGCATAGGTGCAAATTGCAGTGTTATGTCCGGGTTTATGGCGGTTTTGAAGCTTTGTGAAACGTTGCCATGGCCGCTGGTAGGGCATTCCACATGTTTGAATCTGGAACAGTGGAGCTCCCTCTGGTGTTGTACCTGTTGGGCAACATGGACTTCTCATGGTTGTGATATCGTTTCAACGTCGGGTCGTAAACTATACCGTGTTGTCAGGCACAGGCAGAAGGATCAAGAGAACAGTTTCCAGCTTCAGGTTGCCCAGGGCGCTGTGACAAAAAGGCCAGGTGTTGGGAGGACTTACTGGAGGAATCCAGACCTTGAGTCAGCCAATAATCCTATATGAGGACCGTTAGCACCACAACACCTCTTTACCATATCTTGGCAGACTGCAAATGCCAGCTCAAAAGCTGCTCTGTGTGCACAAGGCCGCTATACAAAGGTATAGCTCTCCACCGTGCTGATGTTGGCGGATCTGGTGTTGCCAGATGGTTAGTTCGACCGCCTGGGCACCTTACTAAATATCATTCAATCACACAGTCTAATATGTAGTAGCTTAAACAGTAGTCTGTTTGGT
>CM076968.1:34013197-34073197 GCA_039105355.1 Benthosema pterotum
GAAAAAGAAAAAAATCAGTTATTTCATTGTCTACTCAGGCTAACAACAGACAGTTCAAGTTGTTTGATTCAGTGTTTATATATCTGATATTCATTTTAGCCCAGGCCCCTTCCTATACAAAGCCATTATTATAAAACGGCTTTTTAACCATGATAGATTCATTGAGAACAGCAAATCGTTTTTGTAGTGAATCATAGCATCAGCAAAATATACACAAGGGGACGCCCTGAAATCATTTGGGGGATTGACGCACATCTTTCCCTAATGTAGTTACAATGTCCGTTATACATTTTTAATTCTGCATCATCATGAACATGTATGTGTGTGTTATGGAGCTTTATGCATTGCACAAACAATGCATTATAGACCTGAAATGTTTGTCATGTAGAACAAACGCCTCTGATGTCTCCATTACAGAGGAGTGACAAACAACTGATTTTACCTGTGTGTGTGTGTGTGTGTGTGTGTGTGTGTGTGTGTGTGTGTGTGTGTGTGTGTGTGTGTGTGTTGTGTGTGTGTGTGTGTGTGTGTGTGTGTGTGTGTGTGTGTGTGTGTGTGTGTGTGTGTGTGAAAGAGAGATGCTTGCTGCTCTCATGACTGTCAACCTGTGTCTGTCAGCATTATCAGATCTTAGTCACTCAGGGGGAACTAAACACTCGTGCATGCAAACACACACACACACACGCACGCACGCACGCACGCACGCACGCACGCACATCTTCAAATCACGTTTACCATAACAGTATTCAATCTACAATGAAAGTTAATTTGACTCGATCTGTGCCAAAAATGGATCTCTCCAGACGTGGTGTGACATCAGGTGTGACATCATAGTAATCATCATAGTGCAGTTTGACCCCAGATATTCAGCCCTAAAAATAAGGGTGTTTTTATGGCAGTATGTGCCTACTATACAGCCGTATGCCATTACTTTTTATGGGTTGTGGTAAGTTTGGTAAACTCACAGTTGCACACCAGGAGCACATCCCCCTATTTGTTTATATCAGCAGTGCACTCAGTGTGCATATATGGAAACATGCAGTGTTTCAGAGTGCCACACCGATAGATGTACAATTGAAAGCCAATGACAAAAAAGCTTGGACAAAAATACTTTTTATTAAACAATTTGGCAGGCAGCAAAGCTAATTGCGGCAGCAGGAAGTGCCTAACACCCATCAGAACATGAGTGAGTATTTTATATTTGAAATTGGTGTGTTTATGTACACGTTTTTGTCAAGTACGGTCATCATGTGAGGCATGGCTATGCCAGTGTGAATCTACTATGCAACCTGTCTGTCTTTCTATGCCAGTGTGTCTACTATGCAGCCTGTCTCTCTCTCTCTATGCCAGTGTACTGTATGTCTATCCTGCAGCCTGTCTGTCTCTCTATGCCAGTGTGTCTATCCTGCAGCCTGTCTCTCTCTCTATGCCAGTGTGTCTATCCTGCAGCCTGTCTCTCTCTCTATGCCAGTGTGTCTATCCTGCACCTTCTCTCTCTATGCCAGTGTGTCTATCCTGCAGCCTGTCTGTCTCTCTATGCCAGTGTGTCTATCCTGCAGCTGTCTGTCTCTCTATGCCAGTGTGTCTATCCTGCAGCCTGTCTCTCTCTATGCCAGTGTGTCTATCCTGCAGCCTGTCTCTCTATGCCAGTGTGTCTATCCTGCTGCCGGTGTGCTATTGCCCCAAACATTCCTCCAGGCAGTAGACAGGGAGTGTTTCCTGCATGTTGTTGGAGTGTTAAACATTGTAGAGGCTCACACGCACAAGCAGAGAACAAAAGATCTGGCGTGTACCGTATGACCCCCCGCAGAGTGCACAGTAACACCCCTCAGGGGGAGAGAGAGAGAGTGAGAGAGAGAGAGTGTGAACAAAACCCAGTGCCTGTGAGAGTGGGTGGCATAGAAATTGATTTATTGAAAATTCTGACTTTCAAAAGTACATCACTTTTGTCTTGATTGTATTGCTGCACTGTTGTATTGTGCTTTTTTATTTCTTTTTTCGCTTTGGAAAAGCAATGTATGTTTTGTCATGCCAATAAACTTTGAATTGGATGGTTTCGAAATCTGTAGTGCAGTTAATTAATTCAGAGTTAAACACTGGAGATTGTACTGCATATACAGTATGTGTGTGTGTGTGTGTGTGTGTGTGTGTGTGTGTGTGTGTGTGTGTGTGTGTGTGTGTGTGTGTGTGTGTGTGTGTGTGTGTGTGTGTGCTGCGTGCGTCGCTGCGTGCGTGTGTGCGCATGCCGTGCGCCGATTATGAGAGGTAATGGCCAGTGCTTCGCTAGACTGTGGTGTCACACATTGAAAAACTGATGATTTTGATGTGACAAAATTAACATACAAAAAAAGTTGTACGTCTGCTAAAAGGGATGAGAGGTCAATTTCTCTCACTCTCTCTCACGCGTGCATGCAGAAAGAGAGAGAGAGAGAGAGAGAGAGAGAGAGAGGAAGAGAGAGAAGACAGAGAGAGAGAGAGATGTGTGCAGACACACACGCACACAGTCCTTGGAGTGGGAGGAAAAGGGGAAAATGTGTCTTTACAGTAAACAGAGCGCTCAGAGCTGCCCTATCTGACTAATCCTCTCTGCTTCTGTCAAACAAACAGCAGAAAGAGAGAGAGGTGGGGAGATAAAGGGATGAGAGGAGAAATAAACACAGAGGTGAAACCGTGTGTTGTGTGTGTGTGTGTGTGTGTGTTGTGTGTGTGTGTGTGTGTGTGTGCGTGTGCGTGTGCGTGTGCGTTGCCGCGCTGTGTGTGTGTGTGTGTGTGTGTGTGTGTTGTGTGGGTGTGTGTGTGTGTGTGTGTGTGTGTTATGCACAAGAGAGAGAGGTGATGAATAATAGTGTTTAGATAGTGTTGTTGTATAGCCTTCAAGATAAAGGGCCAATACAGTGGTTTGATGGTCAGGAGTGTGGAGGCTTCAGAGACTCCATTCTCTCTCACTCTCACTACAGCCGTGTGCTGAGACATTGTGCACACAAGCACACAGCAGGGCCGGATTTAGCTGGAAGAATGGCACGGTGGGCAACCCCAAAGTTTTTATATGAAGCAGTAGTTTTCAACCTTTTTGACACCAGGGCCCACTATTTATTTGGCATTTGAGCCACGGACCACCATTTGAGGATATTTTAGCACCACAGACCTGCTTTTGTTCTGCTTTTGTCCACAATTCCAGGCTGAATTTGGGAAACAAAACAGGCAAACATACAGATCCTAATGACCATTAATCTTCTACATTCTCTAGTTGTGTAGACTTGGGCTAATTCAAATGATGAATCTTTTAACTCTTGAGAGTGTAAAAATGAAACCAAATGGACCCGCAAGGGTCCATTTGGTTTCATTTTTACGCTCTAAAAGAGTTACATCTGGTTAACCAACTTTCCACCATTTAGCCTGGGGACCACCTGGAACTCTCTCAAGGACCACTGGTGGTCCCCAGACCACTGGTATTACGTTTCATTGGGTGGGCACTGCCCACCCCTGCCCCCCTCTAGATCCAGCCCTGCCCCCCCCCTGTTAAAGCTCTGATATTAGCCTGGACCCTCACGGCCACAAAGAGCTCACCACAAACTAAAATATTAGTCTTGTACAGTACATGGTAACATTATATTTATACAGTGTGCAGCTGCTGTTCAGAGGCGTATAAATGATAGTCCAACAGTTTATATCCAGCCTCTTTGTTAGGAGCGCAGACAGATTTTCTCCCTGAACTGTATACAGTATGTCACAAAAGTAAATACAACCCTTGCATTTTTTCAAATATTTATTGATGTATCTTCCTGGGAAAACTTTGACGAAATGACACTTCAGTACAATATAAAGTAGCCACTGTACAGCTTGGAAAATGCTGTAAATTTCATTTTTTCATCAAAATAACTGAAACACAGCCATTAATGTCTAAACCGATGGCAACAAAACTAAGTACACCTTCAGTAAAAGTGTCCTAAGTCGCCCAATTAGACATTTTTCCTCCCAGTTCCATGTGACTTGTTAATGTTAACACAGTCTTAGGTGTGAGAGGTGAGCAGGTGTGTTAAATTTGGTAATATCGCCCCCTACATCTCATAATTGTCACTGGAAGTTCAACATGGCACCTCATGGCAAAAAAACTCTCTGAGGATCCGAAAAAATGATTGTTGCGCTAGATAACATGGGCCTCGGCTATAAGAACATTGCCATCATCCTGAATTTAAGCTGCAGCACCATGGCCAAGGGCATACAGCAGTTTAAGAGGACAGGGTCCACTCAGAACAGGCTTCAAGATGGTTGACCAAAGAAGTTGAGTGCACGTTCTCAGCATCAAATCCACAGGGAGACGTAGGGAAGTATGCTTAGAAGTTCTGTGAGCATTGCTACAGAGGTTGGAAGGGTGGGGGGTCACCCTGTCAGTGCTCAGACAATACGTCACATGCTGCATCAACTTGGTCTCTATGGCTGTCATCCCAGAAGAAAGCCTCTTCTCATGATGATGCACAAGAAAGCCCTCAAAATGTTTGTTAGCCTCATCAGACCCAGGACTTGGTTCCAGTATCATATGCTTAGTCTCCTTGTCCTCAGCAAACTGTTTGAGGGCTTTCTTGAGCATCATTATGAGAAGAGCCTTTCTTCTGGGGTGACAGACATTGAGGCCAAGTTGATGCAGCTTATGGTGTATTGTCTGAGCACTGACAGGGTGACCCCCACCCTTCCAACCTCTGCAGCAATGTTTACAGAACTTTTATGACCATTTCCGGACGTCTCCCTGTTGATTTTATGCTGAGAATGTGCACTCAACTTCTTTGGTCAATCATGGTGAGGCCTGTTCTGAGTGGATCCTGTCCTCTTAAACTGCTGTATGCCCTTGGCCATGGTGCTGTAGCTTAATTCAGGATGATGGCAATGTTCTAGTAGTCGAGGCCCATTTATCTAGAGCAACAATCATTTTTTCGGATCCTCAGAGAGTTTTTTTGCCATGATGTGCCATGTTGAACTTCCAGTGACCATTATGAGATGTAGGGGGCGATATTACCAAATTTAACACACCTGCTCACCTCTCACACCTGAGACTGTGTTAACATTAACAAGTCACATGGAACTGGGAGAGGAAAAATGTCTACTTGGGTGACTTAGGCCCAATTTGATACTTTCACTGAAGGGTGTACTTACTTTTGTTGCCATCAGTTTAGACATTAATGGCTGTGTTTCAGTTATTTTGATGAAAAATGAAATTTACAGCATTTTCCAAGCTGTACAGTGGCTACTTTATATTGTACTGAAGTGTCATTTCATCAAAGTTTTCCCAGGAATATATATCAATAGATATTTGAAAAAATGCAAGGGGTGTACTTACTTTTGTGACATACTGTAAGTAAACACACTGTTGGACGTCTATTCATTCCTTTTTCCTGCTGCATTCCTGTCAAAATGGAACAGGGAGTTAAATCCTTGATACGTTGGGGTGGCAATGAAGTATGACTATACAGCAGTTGTTCAACTAAATATACAGTTGATATTTACAATTACTGTACAGATTGGGCTCCATTTTCGTCACCACTAAACCCCTTATCCCTTAACTTCTTTGCCTTTTTAAACTATTAAAAAAAGAACATTTTTCAATAGTTTAAATGGCTAGTCTACAAGCTCACAATGTGTCAATAGATTGGCACATTGAACTATTCCAAAAGGTTTTTCAAAATAGTAAAAAAAAAATGATAAGGGGTTTAGGATAAGGGGTTTAGATGGTAACGAAAATGGAGCCCTTTGTCTACAAAACAATCTATTTTGGCAGGCCTCGTAATGGCTGATTTTACAATTGACGTAACGTTACTGTACTTTTGTTCTACTGGATCTCTCTATTTTTACCTGCTGCCAAAACTGTCAATATTTATTCTCAGTTAAGTCATCCTAACTTTAGGTTTATTTATCTTTTATTTTTTTGTCAGTAAAAAAGGGTAATCCATAAACTAAACACTGCAGCTCATTGGGAGCAGTTAGTAGGAATATAAGAAGGAAGCCTAAATTGCTATTAAAATAAAGGTAGACAGCAGTTACTCTGGGATATCACCTACTTAGCAGTCTACAATAGGAGGCAATTAACATCCAAAGGTCATGTTTTGGGGTTGGGCAGACCCGTAAGGACCTCTGCACAACATCAATGGAACATGGCCAGGTCTAAATCAATGTGCAGTTTCTAATAGTCCAGTGCAGTGGCTGTAATGCAATCGCCAACCATCTGTTTATTTTCCTGTCTGTTTGTCTGTCTGTCACGTTGATAATAGGACTGTTTTAATCCAATTTGGATCAGGCATGGCCAGATATGAGGTGGGAATAGGGTCAGGGACCCCGTCCATATTGATTCATGTATTTTTCTCCAAAGGTCATGGTCACCTTAGCGCAAGGTCACAGTTTAGGCCTATGCTTATACAGTAGCATCTCTCTAGTCGCTCACTGTATAAATTACATGTCTGCTCTTTTTGGTTGGCAAAATGAAGCCTGTGAAAGCTACTATGGTTCATTTACATGTTTCACTGTAAATTAACCATAGTATCTGCAGGGATGCACAATCAATCGGTAGCATAATCGGAATTGGCCATATCGGCTATAAAAATGTCACATTGTTATTGGAATGGTCTCAAAAGAATACTGAATATTTCATTGATTATTTATCTACATTTAATTTGTGTACTCTTCTCATTCAGTAGATATTCTGTTGTGAAAACAGACACTTGGAAAATAGTATAATGCTATTTATTGATCGCTTGAATACTTCATTAACAGGATTTGGGCCAGACCTGGCCCTCTGCATAATATCAGAATTGCTATGACCCTGCAAATAATCGGAGGTCTTATACTGGTCATAATTTCATAAACGTGCACCACTACAAATAACTATTCTCTCATCCACTAAGGCAGGAGCCTTAAAGCAGAATTCCACACATTTCCATTTGGTTCCAGAAAAAAAGGTCCTAAAAGAAAAAAAAAAATCATAAACATGGTGAAACGCAACTTGATGACGTCATCAAGTTTCACCATTGGAGGGGGGGGGGGGGGGGGGGTGGCATTTTTTATCATGTCCACACAACATCTCTAAGGTAGTGTGTATCAATGACATAGTAAAATATTGAAAATGGGTGGAATTCCCCTTTAATTCTGAAGGCGTTCTGGGGAGACCAGTGAGTTGTCAGCGTTACAAGCAGCACCTGCAGAGTTCTGAATGATCCAATATGTATAAAACTCACTGTTTCAGTCCATATGCTACAGCAAACAGCAGGCTTCACCTGTGTTCCTAACCACCAACACCAAACCAACAACAACAACAGAGGAGAGAGCGTATGATGATGACTTTTCTTTATAATTATGACGGGATCTTTCTCGACTAGGATATGAAATATTCATGGTGCGGTCTCCTGCAGGGACACCGCGTGCCGTTAAAAAGGCATTGATTTGACAAGCCAAACAAACGCTGATGAGGGCCTGATAATCGATAGCGGCATTGATGACAGCGTGCGGTGGCCCCAGGCAGCCATCCGACCGACGGGCCCCGCCGTGAATAATGAATGAGGAAGATCCTCTGATTGATCAGCGCCGCTGCGCGTCTCTCCATCACACACACTCTGGCTGGCATCTCAATGTGGGCCCCGATGTCCTCTAACACACAACGCTCAGTCTGAGACCCTTCCATTTATACCTGTGTCTCAATGTGGGCCCAGATGTCCTCTAACACACAACGCTCAGTCTGAGACCCCTTCCATTTATACCTGTGTCTCAATGTGGGCCCCGATGTCCTCTAACAACACAACACTCAGTCTGAGACAGTTCCATTTATACCTGGGGACTGGGGACACAATCTGACCATAGCCGACTTCTGATGCAGTAATGTTCTCCATTTCATTATTTTTTTAGGCATCAAAAGGGGTTTTAAAAGTCCTTAAATCAGTGGTTTTCAACCTTTTTCCATACCAGGGCCCACTATTTATTCTGCATTTTAGCCACAGGCCACCATTTGATGTTGAGTTTAGTCTCACGGACACAATACTAGGGATTTTCAAGTTTGTGTCCACAATTTAGGAGAGATAACTGGCAAAACGTTGGTCAAAAGAGCAATTCTACTTTTTTCAACAGCATGTCGTGACTGTGACCCACAGGTTGACAAGCACTGCTATAACAGGACCACCCGATGGGGGCCTCGTATACACTCGGACCAACCAGATAAGGCAAAATAAATCACGGTGCGTCAATGCAACGCACGCCAAAACTAGGAGGGGAAAGTCGAACGGGAATGTATTGTATAAATACCGTCGATAAACGAGAGAGATGAGAGGAATCGGGGAATAGGTGATGGCGTCTGAGTGTGTGTGTGCGTGTGTGTGTGCGTGTGTGCGTGTGCGTGTGTGTGCGTGTGTGTGTGTGTTTGTTGTTGTGAGGAGGAGGGGGTGCTTAGGGCTCTTTAGTGACTTTGTCCTTGGGTAAAATTTCTGGACTGTGTGTGTGTGTGTGTGTGTGTGTGTGTGTGTGTGTGTGTGTGTGTGTGTGTGTGTGTGTGTGTGTGTGTGTGTGTGTGTGTGTGTGTGTGTGTGTGTGTGTTTTTGTGTGTGTCTGCGTGCGTGTGTGTTTGTTCTGTGCACGCATGTCACAGCTAGCTCAAGATAGATGCAGGGGAGAGGAGTGGGGGCAACCATCCACACTTTCCTACAAAACCCACTTTCACCTCTCCTAAACACACACACACACACACACACACACACACACACACACACACACACACACACACACACACACACACACACACACACACACACACACACACACACACACACACACACACAACACCACACACACACACACGTGCGTATGAACGTGCGTGCCACACACACACACACACACACACCTGAGCCATACACACAGGTACAAATGGGCGACACGTGTGTGACAGCAGCGGTTAGAAGGTAGGGAGGTATAGGTACAGCGTGGCAGCATGTCATACGGCCCGGATTCTCCACACTGCTGCTGAATGTCAACTCTGGTATTCTTTTGTACTTGGTACGTGTGTGTGTGTGTGTGTGTGTGTGTGTGTGTGTGTGTGTGTGTGTGTGTGTGTGTGTGTGTGTGTGTGTGTGTGTGTGTGTGTGGGGGTGGCTGAGAGGAGATAGAGGGGGTATAAATGCACCGAGCAACAACAAAAAGGTCCTCGACAATGCCACTATCTTCTCACTATCTATTCGCTATACTCTCTGTCTCCTTCTCTCTCTCTCTCTCTCTCTCTCCTGGTCTCGCTCGTCCCTTTGTGCGCACCTCCATTCACACACCGACTGACTCTTCTCTCATAGAATATCATTTATCTTTGCCCTTGAATCCTCCTCCCTGATTGTATATATATATATATACACACTCCGGTATATATAAAACCGGTGCTCACATTGAACGGATAGAAAACAACGCAGGGCAGAGAAATGGCAGACGGCGGTTAATGACGCAACCCGGCAGTAATTTGTTGTCTGATGCAATGCGTTTGATGTCATATCGCTGTCCTTCTTCTACATGTTCAAATGCATTCATTTACTATATATTTTATATATTTTTTTTATTTTATCATTGGAAAAAACTTCATCCAACGATTTTGTCCTTCTTGCCTAAACTGTAATCCTGGGCACAGCTGTTCCTCTGCCAACCTGGGGAGAGCCCCAGAAAAAGCCCCTGATCCCAATCATAACACCTGACATGTGCAGAACATTTAAACTCCACACAGAAATGCCCTTTGGCAGAGGTGCCCACACTTTTTTGACTTGAGAGCTAGTTTCAAAATGAGCGGCTCAACAAGATCTACACGTCAAAAATGTGATTGTTCCATTATAGCGAAAATCCATTTCAAGGCCCTCTAGAAAGTTTGAGCTTTGAAATAGTGGTGATGGTGTTACTTACTGTTATACTGTTTAAGAATAATGCACTTATAATGAAAAATGGAGGGGAAGAATTGGTTTTCTTGTATATGCTACTACTGACATTTGAAAACAGTATTTGAGTTTTGAGTTGACAGTTGACATGATGTTGAATTTAGTCTCTTGCACCCAAAGCAAATGACTTTCATGTTTTTTGTCCACAATTGGAAAAGAGAACTGGCAAAACGTTGGTCAAAATAACAATTATTCTCCATTTCCTAATTGTGTGGACTCTTCAAATTAGATTCAGATGTTTAAATATAATTTAACTCTTGAGAGTGTGAAATGAAACCAAATGGACCCGTAAGGGTCCATTTGGTTTCATTTTAACGCACTCAAGAGTTACAGATCTATAAGGGTCCAAGTGCTGGGGGGGGCTGTCATGTGATCTACACCTGCATGATCTGTGTGATCTACAGGTAGATCGTTATGTTGTTACACATCCTCATGCCTAAAAGGCAAAACTTGCCTTTTATCCAGACCATGGATAAAAGGACCATTTTGGGCAGCCCTGCCCTTTGGCCAACCCATCCTATGGGTGTGGGTACAGAGCTGATGACACGGCAGACAGAGCAGGTCTCCAGTGTTCGCTAGAATTTCAAATCTACTTTTTTACTTGACACTGCTAGACACTGTTGTAACACTGCTGCAGTTGTCATGGCAGAAGATCCGTTATTACTATTCATGCCCAGTTTGGTGAGGATTGGCACAACTCTGCCTGAGGCAGTGTTGATTTTGTTTTAGTCAGTCTTTTGCATATTCATGCAAAAGTAGTCATGTTTTCATTTTAGGCTAATTTTAGTCGACTAAATACAAAAAATACTTAAAAGGACTTTTGTCGATTAACTCCACAGTTGATTTAGTCGACTAAAATGCATGTTTGTGGCCTTGATAAGTTTGGCTGCACACTGAAAATTAACGATTTATCTTCATCGGACTGCAACCAAGCTCTTTAGCTCTACTGGAGCTCATCTGCACAACATTTGGTCTGTTTTTTTAATTTGTTGGCACAATTGCCAGTATAGTCAGTCTCGGTTTTAGTCATCACAGTTTAGTTTCAGTGGTAAAAGATTTGTCAGAAAAACAGAGGCCAGTGTCAACACAGGGCTCTGTAACCCAATTTTCTCACCTTCTTGCCTAAACTGTAATCCTGGGAACAGCTTAGTTTCATTATCATTTTCATCAGTGGTAAAACGTTAGTCACAGAAAAAAAATGTCATCATAGTTTTAGTTTATACTGAATCAACACTGGCCCGAGGACGCATGTTGTTGCCCCTGTTGTTGCTATTGCCTTGTCGTCATTGAGTCCACACCAAGGAGCCGCGGTAGTAGGCTCCTTGGTGTAAACCAGTAACTTTTAAACCAGTAACTGGTTTATCACGTGAAGCAAAACCACAACCTCCACTGCCAGGGGCGGATCTAGGCATGGATATGGGGGGGGGCAATGCCCCCCTAAATGCCCTGACTGCCCCACCAAACATGGTGGCATTCAAAACAACCCAAGATATGTCAAATTAAGATGTTTATAATTAAAATGATTTGAAACACTACTACTACTAGTAACTAACTACAGCTGTGTCACCACTAAACCAACAGCATTTCATCATTGAAAACAGAAAACTCTGAGTCAGACCTGTCTTTAACTGAAAATGGTATGGGTGCGGCTTCATGATGAAGCCCCGCCCCAATTGGGAAATGTTACATCCGCCCCTGTCCACCGCCCCCCTTCACCCTGGGTGTGGGTGGAGACCAGAAGGCAGGTATAAAGGAGGCGGATGATGAACACTCACTCCATTGAGACTGGACAACACCTCTCAACGCTGCCTTGTTTTCCACTCTTTGCTCTGAGTGATTGTACAAGGTTTCCTCTCCCTCCCTCATTGACCTCCCGCTTTCTCTCCCACAGTGAGTATTTATTACAATGATGAGGACGGCTATGCAAATGAGTGAGGAGACCGCATTGATCTGTCTAGCCAATAAGAAAGCTCTCCATCATTCGGCTGCCCCCTAATTAGCTAATTCATCTGATTTTGCCTGCGTCCCTTAATCGAGGACCCCCACCACCATCATCAACCTCTCTCTCTCTCTCTGCTCTTTGTTCTGTAATATATCTGTACCTTCTGGTTGACCCCCCCCCCCCCCCCCCCCCCGCATACACACAAACAACCCGTCTCACACTTATTTTCATTTATTTGTGTCACTCTGTCTTCCTCAAACTATTTCTGTCACTCCTTGTTTTCCTCTCCTCTCCTCTCCTCTCCTCTCCTCTCCTCTCCTCTCCTCTCCTCTCCTCTCCTCTCCTCTCCTCTCCACCACTGCATATAAATGAAGATATAGAAGAGTATTGATCGACGGAGGAGAGGGCGGAAAGCACAATGACACCGTCAGTCGTCTGACTGCCATTGAACACAAGATGGGGATCTTTTGAGGGTCTCTCTGTCTCGGTCTCTCTCCCTATCTCCATCTGTGACTCTGATACGAACCAAATGAACCCATGCAGTACGTTGACATGTAATTACTCCATTACTCCAACACCTTTTGTGTGCATTTTCGCTACTACTGCTGTATATCTGATTCAATCAACTCATCAACCTGTTAGGAGTTGAGAGTGAGAACGGCACACACACATTCACACTGTGTTTCCCAATATATTATTAGTATCTTCTCTTCTCCCTCCGGTCTCTGGTTTTGGTCGGTGGTACAGTAGTAGTTACCCACTGTACTCTTCACAACATGGCTGTGGTCACAGGCCACATGCCCCTGCAGCCTGCCTGCCCCTGCAGCCTGCCTGCCCCTGCAGCCTTTCTGCCCCTGCAGCCTGTCTGCCCCTGCAGCCTGCCTGTCCCTGCAGCCTGCCTGCCCCTGCAGCCTGCCTGCCCCTGCAGCCTTCCTGCCCCTGCAGCCTTTTTGCCCCTGCAGCCTTTCTGCCCCTGCAGCCTGCCCCTGCAGCCTTTCTGCCCCTGCAGCCTTTTTGCCCCTGCAGCCTTTCTGCCCCTGCAGCCTTTTTGCCCCTGCAGCCTTTCTGCCCCTGCAGCCTGCCTGCCCCTGCAGCCTTTCTGCCCCTGCAGCCTGTCTGTCCCTGCAGCCTGCCTGCCCCTGCAGCCTGCCTGCCCCTGCAGCCTGTCTGTCCCTGCAGCCTGCCTGCCCCTGCAGCCTTTCTGCCCCTGCAGCCTTTCTGCCCCTGCAGCCTTTCTGCCCCTGCAGCCTTTCTGCCCCTGCAGCCTTTCTGCCCCTGCAGCCTTTCTGCCCCTGCAGCCTTTCTGCCCCTGCAGCCTGCCTGCCCCTGCAGCCTTTCTGCCCCTGCAGCCTTTCTGCCCCTGCAGCCTGCCTGCCCCTGCAGCCTTTCTGCCCCTGCAGCCTTTCTGCCCCTGCAGCCTTTCTGCCCCTGCAGCCTGCCTGCCCCTGCAGCCTTTCTGCCCCTGCAGCCTGCCTGCCCCTGCAGCCTGCCTGCCCCTGCAGCCTTATTGCCCCTGCAGCCTTTCTGCCCCTGCAGCCTTTCTGCCCCTGCAGCCTTTCTGCCCCTGCAGCCTGTGAATAATGGGGGTCTCCCATCATCCTGGGGACACAGAGAGGTAACACCCATTGGATATTTTGGGTCCCCCATCGTCCTTATTCAACCAGTAATTAACGGTATCTGGCAGAATCCCAGGACCCCCCACCTTCTCTGCTCCCAGAAACCTTGGGACTTGTCCAGTGTTGCCAGACTTAGCTAAAACATTTCTATGAAAACAAGGCAAGTTTGTCAGTGTAACAACCTTATACCTCCACACTTTGAGAATATAGCAATATCTAGTAGCTTCACTTCAGAAACAATCGGAATGCAGCCAGGTCTCAAAACCAAGTCCAAAGTTTCTTGCTTATAATAAGTAGATATGGCAACAATGGTCTCAGTCTCATCCCTGGATTCCCGCCAGACAACCGTCCCCCCCCCCCCCCCATTCAGCATGCATGGAAACCTGGACGCTGGTCTGCTCTTAGATGAAATGGAAACACGAGGAGAGAGAGAGAGAGAGAGAGAGAGAGAGAAGAAAGAGAGAGAGAGAGAGAGAGCACAGCAGAGGAGAGAGAGGAGAGAGAGGAGAGGAGAGAGAGGAGAGGAGAGGAGAGGAGAGGAGAGGAGAGAGAGAGGAGAGGAGAGGAGAGGAGAGGAGAGGAGAGGAGAGGAGAGGAGAGGAGAGGAGAGCAATGGTGAGTGAGAATAGCTAATACCAATGTTTGTTTCCTCTCAATTACAGTTTAAAATGGAAATCAATGTAGCGGGGAGGGAGAGAGGGGGAGGGAGAGGGGAGTGGGGGTGATAATCACATTAAGACAACAGAGCTTAAATCAACAGCAGACCTCCTTCAGCAACACTGAACAAACCACTAGCGTCCAAAGTAGTCAACCGCGGTACTCGAGTCAAAGTATATATGGTAAGACTATATTAAGGTCAGGTTTACAATGCATTATGAGCACACTTGTAGTGCATTCTATAGTCACCATAATAGTCATTATGAATGTTTACAATTAGGGATGTCATCGATTCCCGATATTATTGATTTGATTTTATGCTGCTATACTGATGATATTCTGATCTACAGAATAGCCGATCTACAAGCATCTACCAATGGAACGGAAAGGAGGGGGGGCATAGAGTAGAACCCTGGGAGATTCCAGCCCTTTAAGTATGTATAGAGTTCAAGTGGTTAAGTGGTTAATACTTGTTTCGTTTCTCTCTCTCTCTCTCTCTTTCTCCCCCCGTCATAATTTATTTCTGGGGCCTCGCTCTCTCATAATTTATCTCTGTCTCTCTCTGTGTCTCTCAGTCTTCTCCATCTCTCTCTCTCTCTCTCTCTCTCTCATGGTAATCTATCCATCACTCTCACACAAAAGTCGTCTTCCTCCCAAACCGCTGTCTGGTTGCCGGGATACCGCCCATAAGTTTCACCATGGTAACATCTGGAATAAAGGTGGGTGGGCAGCGTGCCAGGAGGGGGGCGGGGCAGGCCCTGCCTGGCGTTTCACTGCAGCCATAAAACTAACAAAAATAAATCTCTGTTCAACTGCTCGTCCCCCAGCAGCAGCACTAGCAGCAGCGGCACGGCACGGCGGCACGGCTCTCAGCGCACGTACAAGCACGCGTGTAGCACAGCCAGTCACGCACGGCGCTAAATCTCAGATCTCAGAGTTTAAGTGTTGCCCCCGTCGACAGACACCAGCCCCGAAACAACGCCGTCCAAGACGAGTCGTTTATTTCCTAAACATTTAAAAAGGTTTCAGCAAAAATGTTTTTTTAAATACATAAAATCTATTGAATTTCCATAAGCTAGTCGGGTGCACATCATATGTCAAAGTGTCCTTGGGCAAGACACTTTGCTCTCAATGTGCTGGTTCTGCCTTGCATGAATGTAATGCATGTAAATCGCCTTGGAAAAACCTGCTATATAAATGAACCATTTGCCTGTAACCGTCAGAAGTCCTCCTACAATGCAAGGTAAACCGAAGAGGTGGACTGACTAATAGATTGGAATGAATGAATGAATGAATGAATGAATGAATGAATGAATGAATGAATGAATGAATGAATGAATGAATGAATGAATGAATGAATGAATAGCACAGTGCAAGTCAAGTATACACTGCAACAAAATTGAGCAGCTTGGAGAATTACAGTGCAATTCAAGTACAAGTACAGCAAAACTGAAAAAGTGTTTGGACACACTTGTTTACAATAGTGGTCAACTTGTTCATTTCATTAACACATTCAGAGACATACAAAGTAATTACTTCTGTACAGCCAGAAGCAGCAAATTATAGAGGAGGTATATTATTGGACAACATCTCTCTCTCTCTCAATCTCCATTCAATAAAAACAAAAGTTACATAGTATCATTTCAAGTAAGACAACTTTGTCCACTATAGTACACTATACTGTACAACAACAAACTGTATCTCAAGACAGTGCATAATAAGAGTGCTATGGTTACATGTAGTATACGGTTTGAATCTTTGGGCTGGGCTCCAGCATATCATTTGCATATGGCGTTACAACTAGAAGTGGCTACACTGCATCTCCCGTGCCAGATTGGGCCCCGTCCAATTCAAAATCTTTTACAGGCTTCGCTTCACAGTAAGTGGGCTTCACTTTTGTGTAAGGCCAAAGCTGCAGCAATATGCTGCAGTATATTCTGACACGGAGAGGACAACTTCTCAACCTTATCTTCATATAATCACTGCTCATTAACAATGATATGAACCACATCATACAAGACCTCTGCCCATAGCCCTCTTGTGTAATATTGTTTAATTCTACTTTATCCTTCCAAGCTGAAGACATCCAGGATAGTAGCATTTGTACACTCTTCACAAAGTGATGGAAACTTTTCTTGGAAGGAAATCTCCAAGTTTCTCTCTGGCGGCACGTGGCTCAAATACATTATATGTCTTTTTATTTATTTTTTTAAAAAAGTGAAAGGTTTACAGTAAATTCACAGATAGAGATTCAACAGTATTTGTGAGTCATACTGGCAGCCGGTCATTGCAGAAAATCATCATATGTACCGTATCTGTCTGAGTAATATTTCCATGTAAGCATGATGGAAAGTCAGGTAGGTCTCGTTGACGTATTTGCACTTTAACTGAGTAAGTAGGATTGAGATCATTCCGATTAATCTGACAACCTTGAAAACCTAATGTATGTAACGGCAAACAACAATATCTCTCTACACATGTACACATACTGTACATGTAGCATTTTGTTGACCACAGTAACCCTAATGGACGCTCATTTCAAAAAGATTTAGCGCACTTCCATGAGAGATTTGTCAACAAGATCAAAAGTGTAGCCAAAAGAAATACTACATGGCCTGTTAAGCGTTTCAACTTTAACTCCCTCAAGGACCCAGAATGTGAGAACCTGCACTGCACTAGAATCTGACCAGGAAAGCAGAGCGTTCCCTTTCTGCTATCTGCTAAACTCTGACACACTATCACACCCTCCTTCCTCCTCCTCCTGCTCTCATTGGTGCCGTCACAAGTCCCGCCTCTTCATACTCATCCTGGAATACAATACAGTAGCCTAATGCTTGAGGGATCAACACACACACACAAGCGCGCGCACACACGCACACTCACACAACACACACGTGTGCGCGCACACACACACACACACACACAGGTCTTCTGCTTCCAGGGTGAGGATATGCAGAGCGTCACTACCATCAAAACAAAAACTGCAGGGGAATATAGGGCAATTGAGTGAATTAAAATGCATCCCCAGAGACACATCTTTCCTTCCTCTTCCCCCTTTGCTCTCGTTGTTCCCTTTCTCTGTTTTCTCTCTCTCTCTCTCTCTCTCTCTCTCTCTCTCTCTCTCTCTCTCTCTCTCTCTCTCTCTCTCTCTCTCTCTCTCTCTCTCTCTCTCCTCTCTCTCTCTCTCTCTCTCTCTCTCTCTCTCTCTCTCTCTCTCTCTCTCTCTCTCTCTCTCTCTCTCTCTCTCTCGTATTTCTTCCCAGGATTAAACTATTCTTCCAGCTGTAGGAACTGGAGACGTGTCTAGTACAACTCGGTTGACGCTGCAGTGTGCGTGTGCACAGACGCACACTTGTGTGTGTGGCGACATGTGCACGGATGTTTGCTTGATCCTGATGTTGGTCAGGAGAGGAGAGGAGGACAAAAGAAAGGAAAGGAGGACAGCAGAGGATAGGAGAGCCAGCAGACACTCACCAACATCTGCCTACATCTCTCTATATTCACACACAGCTCTGCTCATACAGACATCCGTCATATACGTTTTGCAATTCCCTGACCATGCATTTAGTTAGTAATGTACCTAGGAAAGTGTTATGTACAGTATGATGACGCATGAATGTTGCCATGCCACTTACTAGGAAGTTACATGTCACAGGAAAGGAAGTTAGAATTTCAAGGGAAAACTATACCATGAGAAAAAAAAAGGAAATTGCCTCATGCGCTCTCAAAGTTGCAATGAACAGAATTGTGAGTTTAATCTTGAAAGGCTAATTTTCCCCTACACCATGCCCGTAGTCCACCCCCGCCCCAGGGTTGATTCTCAGCTAGTAGGGAGGTGGTCCCTGGTTCACAATCCGTTGAAAACACCCTGATGTTACAGGGATGCACGGGTGAGGTGTGAGAGGACCAGGACTGGGATGTGTGCAACCACGTCTGGCCGGTGTCCAGACAGACGCCGGTCAATAAATCAATGCAGAGGTCATGGCAGAAGGTGGTTAGACAGTGGCCATGAACAGAGACGCGCTCCTCACCTGGTCAGCTGGATTTTCCGCACAAAAAACGGCACTGACCTGCCCCACCCCTTTTCTTGTGCTCTTCCCGTCCCTCCCTCTCTCGTTCTATTGTCCTCGCTATACCTAATGCCCCCAAAACAACCCCAGCCGGCCTCGTATGGCACCGCAGGTTTGGAGACGGTACTTAAAAGTGGCTTCCCTGGGGAAAATAAATAATATTTTGAGCAATCAAGCTCTATTTCCATTTTTCCAGCTAGTCTACTTGAATGTAGCAGATCATTGAGGCCCGAGAATTTAGAAAGGCTTCATCGACCTAAAGGCTGCCTTTGACACTGTGGACCATGGATCCCCCTGGAACATCCTGAAATCCAAGTACGTCTCAATCTAGCTCTCCTTTACTTGTCACATGCCGCATCAGAACACCCTGGATGAACTGAAGGAGACAACTTAACGGTGGCACCAAAATTAATGCCACCCCCCCTCCGTCAAAACACGAGCCCCTGCTGCTCCAGATGTGTTTTAGTTGCTCTGCATGGAGCTCAAAGGAGCCCTTTGCACAGCCCACTCCCCCCATACTTCTCTCCCTCCCCATCAAGAAGCACTCAAGAAGCTTTCCTTTTTTTCCCTCCTTGCTACAGTAAATGTTTTCACTGTTTGAGATATAATAAGTGTCTTGATACCTCTTCACCGGGGAGAAAGGCACAGCAAGCCACCCGCATCATGCATGCTTTCATCCATACTGTACCTCTTAATCTTCGGAGGGAAAAAAAAGACTCCGCTTATCTGCGTCTCCCGCATGTTAAGTGTTTTTTCCCCTCTCTCTGTCTCTCTCTCTTTCTCTCTCTCCCACGTGCACGGAGACACACACACACACAGCCTCACACACCTACCTACATAAACACACACACGCTGTGCGTAAACTAGGGCCCCGTGTATAATTACCTTGGTAGAGCGGCGCTGCTACTAGTACAAAACGCCAGACAGTGTTTGCGTCAGCCGCGCATGTGTTGAGAGTTTTGTAATTAGCAGAATACATTTAAATACATTTGGCTGGAACACTCCTTGGAGAGTTGTTGTTTGCTGTGGCTGGGCCTGCCTTCATCTCACTGCTGTTTCCACAGTGTCTACAGACACTCCCCCCTTTTTTACCCCAACTCTACTAAAGCTACACAGCCTAATCCTCCACTGTTGACTTATCCACCTTCTATACTTGTAGCAGCAGTGGCTCATTGCTAGGAGAAGATGTTTCTACACCAGCCACCTCACAGGTTGGAATCCCAGGTATTAGTTGATCCCTCAGGTGACGGAAACACTTTATCCAAGGCACTTTACATAGCATATTACATGCATCCATACACACATAGCCTGGCTTCCCCACCCTCATTACAAGCATTACAAGCTTGTATATGAGTCTGGAGTTGCTGTCAGGGTTCTGATTCGCTAGCAATGGGATTTGACTTTCCAGGGATGGGATTTCAACTCCTATTGGTTAGAATCTAACCAGCAGCGCTGATTGCCACATAGAACACAGGCGCCGGTAGTATGCAGTGTCTGTTGTCCCCAGTACCAGTGCCCTGTTAGCTAGACTAGCTTCGAAAAACTACAAACTGGGTCTCTGCTGATTTGCGTCATTTGTTTTTATGCGGAAACGCACTCTGATTGGCTCGCCAGGGTTCGTGCTGAGCCAGATCCACCTCCGATTCGGCGAAGCCAGAGTCTTCCGCGCCCGCGCCATAGGGGGCGCGGGGAAGACTCTGGGCCCAGGGTAATACACACACACATTCATAGGTTGGACATCTATACTTCTTGAAAAGTAGCTCTGTCTGGAGCTCATAATAAGCTACATATCTCGATGGTCAAGGAACAACCTCTTGGTGAGCTGTGGAAATGTAATACTGTTGCATGATGTGGCAGAGCCACGGGTTCAAATCCTGGTTCGAGATAACTCCACCTCCCTGATGGACTGACTTTTTAATGTCTTCCTGTTCTGTGCAGAAAGGAAGAACACGCACGCACGCACACACACACGCGCATGCGCACCAACACACACATATGCATACACAAATACGGACATGCACACACACAAAGACCGTGTGGACACAAAAAAAGAGACGGCTGCTCTTCTTCGAGAAAATAAATATCAATCAACGTTGGAACATACATAATCATAAACATGTGTGATTTAAATGCATTCATATACAAGAAACATATTTGACATCCAGCATGGAGCTCCCCCTTCGAACCCTTCATCCACCCACACGCACACGCACACGCACACACACACACACACACGCACACACACACACACACACACACACACACACACACACACACACACACACACACACACACACACACACACACACACACACACACACACACACACTCGTGAGGACTTCAACATTATAGGGTGGCAAAAACGGAGGACCATTATCACAGAACTCTAGTCCATTGTGCTGCAACAGGTTGCCGGCCTGTAGATCTGCATTTTTTCATTGCACGACATTGGCAGCATGCCGTACTATCCCCTGAACCCGGGAATGGTCTTAGTTCTTAATTACCTGTATAACTCCACCCCGAACAACTAAATCTATTGTTTTCTAACCATAAAATTTCTCTCGTGAGCACCATGCAGGAAATTCTTCTCCGTTAGGGTGGAAACCTAATACAGTATGTTCTTTTCTTTTAAGGATCAAGATCGAGGAGTATCAAATCTTTGGCTGATGCTACAGTGTGTGATGCTGTAGTGTGATTAAGTATGAGCATTAGGAAAACTTTTGATACGGAATATAGTCAGTTTTTCTGTCTGGAAGCAATAATAAAATTGTTACATCCTCACAAGTATAGTAATACAAGTACATACGCACGCGTATGCGTGTGGGCACACACATGCGCGCACACACACACTCATCAAACCCTGTCTTAATTATTCAGCAGGCAGCGTGGTGTCTTTCATCTCTCTGTTAATTGCTGTGGTCGACTTCTCACTGGGACCACTGTGTGCCCAACGCAACTCTCACTGCATTGTTCTGCAGGAGGGGGCGGTGTGTGTGTGTGTGTGTGTGTGTGTGTGTGTGTGTGTGTGTGTGTGTGTGTGTGTGTGTGTGTGTGTGTGTGTGTGTGTGTGTGTGTGTATATATACTACAATTTGTGTGTGTACTTATGAGAAAAATACAGAGTTCAACGGCTAAAGGGAAGATGGATGTCGTGATGAGGCTGGTATTGTAGTTAGAAGGAGAGTTGCAGTTAGAGCCAGTTTTGCACGCACACACACATATGCCCGCTCGCGCGCACACAGACACAGACACAGACACACACACACAGACAGACACACACACACACACACACACACACACACACACACACACAGACACAGACACAGACACAGACACAGACACAGACACAGACACAGACACAGACACAGACACACACACACACACACACACACACACACAGACACACACACACACACACACACACAGACATACTGGCGCGTGTGTATGTAGAGTGGGAGCAGGAGGAGTGATGGGGTAACAAGTGATGGACAGAGAGGGAGGCAGGATGTACTGAAATGATTTACTTAAAAATATCAATACGTCAGACAGAATTACTCCATTACAAGTCAAATAAAGTGTAACCTATACAAACAAAGCATCAAAACATACTTAAAAGTACCAAAAGTCATTTTTCAAATGATAGATCATCATCAAATCACACATGCATTCATTTTTGTCAAGATTCTTGTGAACCTACAAAGTACAGTAGTAACTAGTAAGTAGTGTTTAGTGGAGTAGAAGTATAACACTCTAGTATAGTGTAATAAATCACACTTGTGTGAAGTGAGGGGTGCCTGGAAATGAAGCTCATAGACTTGGCCCGCCTCATGACACAATTCCCCAAACAAAGTGTTGGGGCTGGCTACAGCGCCCGCCAAAAACATCCGCAGAAATGTACTTATAGTTATTTTGCACCAGTGACCACAAGAGAGAGAGATTCATGGCTTCTCCCTTTGGTCTGACCATGGATCTATGGAGGAGGACACATGTATGGAACCCTGCCTGGCTGGATCTGGATGGTTGCACACGCGCATGCGCGCGCACACACACACACACACACACACACACACACACACACACACACACACACACACACTGGGGCCTGGGCGGATGGATAGAGCACATGGACACACACAGAGAAAAACCCTGGGTTAGAAAATCTACTCAGACCCTGGGTTGTGAAGAGGTTAACCCATAATTAGTTATTGCTGACTCATCTTGTGATAACCATAACTCATAATAGATTAACCATAGCTCATAATGGGTTGCTTTAAGCAACCCATTGAGGAGTGATCCAGTCGAATGATTACTAACTCTCCACATGGGTACTTTAACTAAGTTCTGGGTAACCACAGCCCATAAAGTGTTGGTTTAAGCAACCCATTGAGGGAGTCAACCAGTCGAATGACTGCTAACTTGCCACATGGGTTCCTTTAATTAAGTTCTGGGTAACCACAGCCCATAATGAATTGGTTTAAGCAACCCATTGAGGGAGTCAACCAGTTGAATGACTGCTAACTTACCACCTGGGTTGCCTTCCTACACGTCACTTCCCTTCACTGTTCAAACTTCACTTCCTTTATTACAACGGCCAGCAGCAGAGCAACAGCAGCAGCACCTTTTTGAGCAGCACCCATCAACCGACAGCAGATAAATAAAGGTTTGTGCTTACTTGCTTTGTATCTAATTTATGGTTACTAACTATCAAATTACCACCCCGTGTCCAGCTAGCTATCTATCTTGCCCAGCCTCATTCATTCATTCATTGTTGCACTGCAGCAACGTTAGCTTAAGTTGTTGTTAGCCCTGGTTGAATGTAACTCTATGGCTCTGGCGGGTTCTGTGTCAGGTTTCAATTGGTGAGTATAGTTTGTAGATACGCGCTAATGAACCGAAATACTTTGGTTCGCATTCATTCATTTCTTACAGTTGTGGAGAATGTTTCTCGGTCACATGCCGTCGTACGGCGTAGTGTATTACCACACTGCTGCATTGAACACAGAGCCATAGCCACAGAGCCATAGAGTTGCGACAACTCAGTCCATGACATCGGGCCGGTCTAATGGCGGCTCTTCTACTTAGACATGAATAGAGAAAGGGGACAACCAATAGGGACAAGTCCTGGACCTGAAGTAGCTGGACCCAGGCAACAGCCTGTTACCGGTGACATGTTGAAAACATTCATAAAACAACTCTTATCTGCGCCGCCCTAGTCGAAAACAATACATTGCTCAGTTTGTGGCGCCTCAATGTCGCAACTCTTTTACTCTGAACAGAGTGAACGGAACAGAACGGTCTCACACACACACACACACACACACACACACACACACACACACACACACACACACACACACACACACACACACACACACACACACACACACACACACACACACACACACACACACACACACACACACGAGAGGAAAACAGGAGAGAGGAAAGCAGAGACGCCGCGTTTGTGACTTTATGTCACTGGTTTATGATTATCAAAAGTGGTCCGCGGACGAGGGACCACTCTTTTTTTTGGACTAGTCGAGGGAATTCTAGGTGTCTCCAGCTAAATGGCTGGTTTACCAATGGAGTTGGTAAACAAATGGCTACTTTTGTAACTTGAGCCAACAGATAGCAGCCAACTGCGCAGAAGAAGGTAAAGAGAAACGCTTTAAATCTGCACTTGTTGCTAAGCATGGTTAATTACTTGACGTTGTGGTGTCCACTTGTAGCTATTAAAAGCAATTCCGTCAAAAGTGAAGATCTAAAAACGAAATTGCCGACAAATACTCTGTGAGTTTAGATCAGTGGTTTTCAACCAGTGATCTGGGACCACCAGTGGTCCTTGAGAGGGTTCCAGGTGGTCCTCACGCTAAATGATGGAAAGTAGGTTAACCAGATGTAATTCTTTGAGAGTGTAAACATGAACAATGTGGGTATAAACATGAACCATTTCATTCCCACACTCAAGAGTTAAAATATTCATCATGTGAATTAGCCAAAGTCTACACAACTAGAGAATGTAGAAGATTAATGTCATTTTGATCTGTATGTTGGACTGTTTTGTTTCTGAAATCCAGCTTGTTTTGTGGACAAAAACAAAATAAATCTTTAGTTTTGGGGTCTGTGGGGCTAAAGTGTCATCAAATGGTGGTCCTTGGCTCAAATTCTGAATAAATGAACAGTAACCGTTCAGAAGCATACAGTATATTGAGCTTAAAATTGTAAAACATCTAACAGACACAATATAGCTCACTCCTTTCAGAAAAGCTATTGTTCTGTGTGATTTCTACTGCTGGCATGCCTCGAAGCAGGGTCAATATGGCCTTTTCTGATGACAGACAGAACTACAGAAAGCCACACTGTCTCTATTCATCAAGCATTTTGATTTCTTGGCAGAACATATGGTACACCGCCGCACGGAAGAAACATCCAGCCACTGGGTTCCTGGAGGAAAGGTTGAGAAACCTTGGGAAGAAGCTGAGGTCAGCGGCCAGGGTGAGAAGCCAAGCAGCACTACCAGATGATCCGGTTCTAACAGCAGCTGCGTTCATACCAGGTCATTACTAAACAGACAATTAAAAGGCAGTTCAAACAATGTGTTTAATGTTTTCCCAAAATGTAATATGCACATGTTTTAGGGCCATTTCTCCTACGGCCTTCTCTAGACCAGTGTTTCTCAAAGTGGATTCAAGGGAGTCTGTGTTCCTTTAGTGGGGTCTAAATAGACCAGGGGCTACTGGTAGGTAGACCTACCAGTAGATCACACAGACCATGCAGGTAGATCATGGCAGTCCCATTAGATCTGTAACTCTTAAGAGCGTTAAAACGAAACCAAATGGACCCTTACGGGTCCATTTGGTTTCATTTTACACTCAAGAGTCCTAGCAATTAGAAAATGGAGAATAATTGTTATTTTGACCAATGTTTTGCCAGTTCTTTCCCAGTTGTGGACAAAAGCGTGAGGTCTTTTGGGTGCAAGAGACAAAATTCAACATTACAAACTGTCAACTCAAACCCCAAATTCTGTTCTCAAACTTTAGTAGTAGCATATACAAGAAAACCTTCCAATTCTCTCCCTCTATTTTTCATTTTAAGCGCATTATTCTTAAACACTAACAGTAAGTAACACCATCACCACTATTTCAAAGCTCAAACTTTCTAGGGGCCTCGAAATGGATTTTCAGTAATGAATAATCGCGTTTTTGATGTGTAGATCTTGTTGAGCCGGTCATTTTGAAAGTAGCTCTCAAGTCAAAAAGTGTGGGCACCCCTGAAATAGACCCTTAGTGCTTTTCCAATTTAACACACTGTCACGTTAAGGGAAGATTGTGTAATGTCTAAGGTTTAGAACCACTCAAACCAGTTTCTGGCCAAATAACTAAACTATAAACTAACACCTTTAGAGCCTTGTTGGCCCTTGCATGACACAAAGGATGACAAAATAAGGATATGTCGTTGAACCTTGTATTGATACCCATGTCTTCCTGCAGATGCTATTGGTGGTCTCGCTATACAGCAGTTGCCATTCTTGCTCCCACCAACTCCATTCAAAGCTGGACGGGGCCGTGGCAGTAAAATGGTTCGCCACACCGTTGCTGAGTGCAAGGAGGCCTTCATACACCATCAGCCCGTAAGTACAGCCGGCACATCTTTCCATTTTACTTTAGCATGTAACATGTACAGTGGAGAAAATAATTATTTGATCCCTTGATGATTTTGTACGTTTTCATGATTGGAAAGAAATGAGCACGCTGTCATTTTATGGTACTTTTATTTAAACAAAGACAGAATATGAACAAAAATGTCCATAAGAAAATAATATTTAAATGTTATAAATTAATTTGCTTTAGAGCTGGTGCAATAAGTATTTGATTCCTAAGCACAACCAGACTTGGTGGAGAAACCCTTGTTGGCAAGCACGGAAGTCAGGCGTTCTTGTAGTTAGTCACCAAGTTTGCAAACATCTCAGGAGGGATTTTGGCCCACTCCTGTTTTGATATCCTCTTGAAATACTGAAGGTTACGAGGCTGTTGCTTGCCAACTTGAAGCTCGAGCTCCCTCCATAGATTTTCTATAGAGGCCTGACCTAAGGTTTCTGAAAAACTTGAAATATTTGTTTATCAGCATCAAAAAAGTTTATTATGTAATACTGCACATACTATACAGAATCCAAATATGGATTCCCGTCCTGAAAGGGTTAAGGTCTGGAGACTGGCTTGGTCACTCCGTGGCCATAATGTGCTTCTTAAAGACCTGTCTTTAGTGCTCTGGCTGAGGAAGGAGGTTCGTGTCCAAGATGTTGCAGTACATGGCCCCATTCGTTCCTTCAGCCAGAGCACTGAAGACGGGTCGTGGTTGGGTCCTACAGCATGACAACGACCCAAAGCATACGGCCAAGGCAACGAAGAAGCACATTAAGGTCATGGAGTGGCCTGGCCAGTCTCCAGACCTTAATCCTATAGAAAATCTATGGAGGGAGCTTGAGCTTCGAGTTGGCAAGCAACAGCCTCGAAACCTTCAGGATTTGGAGAGGATATCAAAACAGGAGTGGGCCAAAATCCCTCCTGAGATGTGCACAAACTTGGAGCACGGAAGTCAGACGTTTCTTGTAGTTGGTCACCACCAACTACTAAGTCAGGTTGTGCTGAAGGATCAAATACTTATTTCTCCAGCTCTATCACGAATAACACGTCTATGTTTAAATAAAAGTACCATAAAAATGACAGAATGCTCATTTCTTTCTAATCATGAAAACTTACAAAATCATCAGGGGATCAAATAATTATTTTCTCCATTGTATGTGTTGTATTTTTAAGTATTGTGTATGTGTGTTAATTCTGTACTTGGTTCCTTACACATGCTTTTCTTTTTTCTTTATGTTTTTCAGCCTGGAACCAACATGGTGGAGTACCTCAATGAGGCCAGGAAGTCCTACGTCCTGACATTGGGCAACCACCCTGAGCAACCATCTCAGGTCTTTGTCATTATAGATGGACAGGCTTTGGAGCAGGAGAAACTTTTTCAAGCCATTGACGTTTGCTTCAAGGCCTTTTACATCTTTGACAGAGTACCCCAAAAAGTGTCGCCACGTGTGGGAATTCCTACAGAGTACAGTCTACGGAATTCCACTACCGGAGGCCAACAGAATGGTTGAGTTCATGAACACTAGAATTCTGGCTTGCAAGTAGACAACACACACACACACACACACACACACACACACACACACACACACACACACACACACACACACACACACACACACACACACACACACACACAGGCGCGCTTTGGTTTGAATTGTTACACCGAGCCAGTTTGCCTTTGTGGTTGGTGCTACATTTTCAGGCTTGCTGCTGTTTAATGTTTAAATTCTGCATGAGGCTTGTTCACAAGATGCACATCGATACCTGTGTGCCCTGGTTGGTTTTGATCGGAGGCCAATTGTTTACAGTTCTTTGGAGATTTTATCCAATTGTTTACATTAAGTGTTTTTATATATCTATTAAATAGGCTTGTTACTTAAAATTCACCCATGCAAAGATTGTGTAATGTGAAAGATTTCACCCACTGAAAAAAAATCTTAAGCCATTTTATTATTAAATCCATTATTGAATGCAGTATGGTTTGTTAATTGCATTATTCTTTGCATGACCAAATCATGTATTTTGTTTTAGGTTTGTAGTTAAATCATTTAACAGTAAATTAACAAACTTGTTGTGGCTAGAGTTGTTTCAATGTGACACCCAGAATGATACATGATGTGAACCACATTTGGGTTGAGTATACAATAAGGATTGAATTTAATCAGAGGTACAGTTAAAGGGGTATTCCACTTTCAAAAAAACTTTCGTCATTTTAAGGTCTACTCAGCCTCATGTGAACACACCAGACAGTTCACAAGTTACTCCTTTCAGTATTTAGATATTTGATGTTCATTTTGGCACCTCCAGCTCCTTCCCATAGAAACCCATTATAACTTAAAACTCCATTTTAACCATGACAGATTATTCGAAAACAACAATCTTTTTTCTGGTGACTGATATTGTCCTCAAAATATGTGAGAGGGCCGTAGAATTTAATTTGCAGTTTTTATTTATTTTTAAAATATTGTTTTTGGAAAATGTAAATGGAATCTCATGTATTCCGAGGACAATATCAGTCACCAGAAAAAAGGTCGTTTTCAAATAATCTGTCATGGTTAAAATGGAGTTTTAAG
Organism: Benthosema pterotum; assembly: GCA_039105355.1. Classification (NCBI taxonomy): domain Eukaryota; kingdom Metazoa; phylum Chordata; class Actinopteri; order Myctophiformes; family Myctophidae; genus Benthosema; species Benthosema pterotum. Next base: position 34,041,633 of record CM076968.1, read on the forward strand.
TTATAATGGGTTTCTATGGGAAGGAGCTGGAGGCGCTAAAATGAACATCAAATATCTAAATACTGAAAGGAGTAACTTATAAACTGTCTGGTGTGTTTGCATGAGACTGAGTAGACCATAAAATGACCAAAAGCTTTTTTGAAAGTGGAATACCCCTTTAATTTAATTTGACCCAGGATTGGTAGAATATATATGGTTTGCATTCAACTCAGAATATAGTTAAATTAACCCAGAATGGAGCAGAATATTCCAAGTCACCTGCTGGGTTACGTGGTTTGCATTCAACCAGAGTATAGTTTAAATTAACCCAGAAATCCATAGTCTGGGCAGGATTGAAAGAAATGTGCTTATTTAAAGTGCTGAAGGCAAATCGTGTTAATTTATGGCATACATGCTTTCTAGGGTATTAAGGCATGCTGAATCCAAATTTGCTGTATGCCAAGCTCAAAAATGGCTGCTAAGGCCTCAAAATGGACCATTTAAAGATGGCGGCCACCACTATGCTATAACATAGTAAAACGCCTATATTTTTAACAAAAAAGGTTATAAATGGACTGAAGTATCAATTTTTATGTTTCATATATGGGGAATTCGATTTAAAATTCTGATTTGAAATAAAGTGTGAGGAAAATGCTTAAAACTCATAAATATTGCAAAAATTGTCATTGGCGAATATTTTCCAACCACCTTTATCTAATGATTGTTCCCAAGTGTGTGTGTGTGTGTGTGTGTGTGTGTGTGTGTGTGTGTGTGTGTGTGTGTGTGTGTGTGTGTGTGTGTGTGTGTGTGTGTGTGTGTGTGTGTGTGCGTGTGTGTGTGTAATATACTGCTTTAAAATATTATTACTGCATGCCTGTGGTATAAACTGATGGCTTAATTCAAATATCAACCTCAAATGGCTTGCTGCTTCTCTCAGAATCTCCCAGGCCCTTATTGAGGGCTACCACATACACCCTGTACACTTAACATATGATTAACATATGCAAAGAATTACACATTTGTAGACAAATAGAAAATGTCAAAATGGTATGTTAATGATTGGGTGGACCCCTAATTATTTTTTCCCCCAGAGATGGCAGCTATAGATGTATTAAACGCAAATCCTTCAGTTCTATAAAACTAAACTTGGTGTCATTGGAATGTGCAGTGTTGTGATTAAATGTATCCAGTACTATCCAGTAGTTTATTACTGATACATTTTGGACAATAGATTCACCAAAATCTATTGTACAAGATTGATGAGAAGGTGTACACTTTTAGAAAGCTGCTGCTTTCTAAAAGCAGCATCTTTCTAAAAGGGACTGAGATATTAACCATCACAGAGCTCTGAATAGGCTTTGCAGCAAAAATAATTATTGCAGGACGTTCCTGTTCATGAGATCTGCACTGCTCCTGGTCACTGAAGTCACTGACTTCCCCTCTCTTCCATGTGCCAACAGGATGTGAATAGGCATTTTTGGAGTTAAAAAGATCCCTGACTAATAAGACAAACAAAATAAACCAATAAAAACACCATTGGCATCTTATTTCTTTTATACATAGAGCATATTTCACTCAACAGGAACTGCTCCTGGTGTAGGATGATGATGTCACGTGTGATCTAGCTCTATGGAATATATGGATGAACATGCTCATGTGACATCATCATCCTGCGACAGGAGCACCTCCGGTCGCAGTGAAAGATTCTCTATTTATGAAAGAAATAAAGTATTGAAGGTTTTTATCTGCATGTTTTAGTTATAGAAGGCAAGTATAGTGTTTAAGGCATATTTGTTTTATTAGCATGTAGGGATCCTTTTAACACTGGATCTGACAGGCATCCTATACAGTATTTGCCCTCACCTTGGAGCCTGAGCAGATTAACTCTGTTGTCTAGTGACTCCTTTATCACTTGAGTTATCTTGATTCCCCATACATCTAGCCAGTTGTGCTTTCCCCATTGGCATCTATCTTTAACACATCCATGTGGTTGCAGTGGCTAATCTCTTTCTCCTGCTGTGTCTGCATGGTTGTAACTAAATCTGACATTGCATGGATGCATCTGCAACATATTCTCTGTGCTGTACCCCAAGGTCATTAGGGTTTGGGGTCCTGCAACATCATATACCTCACTCAAGTGACCCAGCCTGTGACCGAAGACCCAAATTACGTCCCAGTAACTACTGTACCCACAATCAGTCCCATTATAGGCAAATACAGGACCACACAGTCCACCACTCCTGAACTACTCTGCCGGGACTGAGAGGTCTGTCTAGCACATGGAAGGACTAAGCTCTGTCTGGGCCCATCCTACATCTCACTCCTCTCACCACGCCGACCCACACTGCACCCGGTAACAGTCAATTGTCCAAGTTAGGTCAGAGTGCCTTGACTGCCTTCCTATCAGAGTGGAGGTGCTCAAGATCAAAGCCATGACATAGTCATATACTCTGTGACTCTATGGCTTTAATTGCTTAATGACAGAGGGTATGCACATGGCATCAGCATAATATCCAGAATGTGTGAACATCTACCTTGTGGGGAAAAAAACACTTACTGGCCTGACAGCTCACACTTCAAAAGAGAAATCTGATCTATCGATCTAATCTAAACAACATTAAACTCACTTTCTCACTTTGCCACTCAATTTGCCACTCACTATCATACATGTGTAGCAGTGCCTACAGCTTCTAATGGCAAATTCCAAATTCCAAATTCTAGTGTCTGCCCCCAGGACCAAGGGATGTACCTTTGGTCTGGTTAAGATGTTGGACTTTCATGTGGGAGACCAGAGTTCAAATCCTGGGGGTTACACATGCACATACCCTCAATTGCGGCTGAATGGTGAGGGCACTTACTCTGCAAACAGGCCACTCTCTCAAAAATGACAACATACAGTATAAGCACTTTAAAATACATGAATAAAATAAAATAGACACATTTACCAGTTTGTCAATGTAGTGTCAAAAGTTAAAGTACAACAAGACATTTTCATATTGCCTCTATCTTGGACATATGCAAATTAGGTGACCAGACACACCCAATCATTTCAAAATGTTTCTCATTGTCAAACATTCTGAAATGGACACCAGGTTTGCATTTGTAGCTTATCCGGTTCAGAAGTTATAGCCAAAACAGTTTTCAGGTGGCAGCCCTATTGGATTTGGCCACTATGGTGACCCTTGAAGCTCACCAGCTCATGTGCCCTAGGTAAATCTTAACATGCCCTGAACTACACCTGGACCAACTGTGATGCTTTACATGCAATATCCCTGGGAGGAATATTTCGATAGGGAAAGGGCCTGGAGTAAAGAGGCAATTATCACTATAAATTATTTTAAAGTGGTTTCTTCAAAATATACCTTACATCTGAATATTTCATTGAATTCCCCATATGTGAAAACATAAATGAAGACATTTCAGTCCATTTATAACCATATTTTGTTAAAAATATAGGCGTTTTACTATGTTATAGCATAGTGATGGCCGCCATCTTTAAATGGTCCATTTTGAGGCGTTAGCAGCCATTTTTGAGCTTGGCATACAGCAAATTTGGATTCAGCATGCCTTAATACCCCTAGAAAACCTGTATGCCATAAATTAACACGATTTGCCTTCAGGGTTCATATATTTGGTGATATAACCTAGTCTGTAGAATATTCCAACTCACTTGCTGGGTTACAGCCATCTACCCATCTTGCCGTGTTAAATTAACCAACGCGTGGTACGTGCAGGAGCAATCCTTTGGATGAGTTCAAAACAACCCAGAATGGGTTGATTCTAACTCAGCCGTTTTTAGAGCACATGGACACATGCACACACACTGAGTCCGGATGAAAGAAGCTCCATCTGCAGCATGATGGATGAAGAGAAATGATTTCATAAGACTAATAGAACAGAGACATCGAGATTCAGGTACAGGAAAGTACAGAAAGACAGACATAAGTCCCTGTGTTCATACTGTACCTCCTATATATATATCCATGTTCACTTGCGTGAGTGGAGTGGGCGCAAGTTAAGCGATCGTTGGTAACTTGGTCGGTGGACAGACCATAATTCTGTCATCACCAGGGGTGTAGTGGAGGGGGGACGCGGGGGGACGGCGTCCCCCAACTTCTCACATCTAAAATATTTTTGGGTCTGAAAAAAATCATTAGCATGGTGAAATACATCTTGATGACATCATCAAGATGTGTTTCACCATGTTAATGAGTTTCCTTTTTTCTGAGAGTGTACAAATGGAACCAAATGGACCCGCTAGGGTCCATTTGGTTCACATTTGTACACTCTCAGAAAAAAAAAATCAAATGGGGGGAATTCCCCTTTCAGAGGCGTCCCCCCACTTCTAAAAGTACCACTACAACACTGGTCATCACCCATGGTGAGGGTCTGGGCAAGGAGCATGAGGAGAGAGCTTGGGGAAACAGAGATAGAAAAGGTTGGAACGGCCAAAGGACAGGAGGGAGGCGTAAGGGACCATGCTGTAATGGTGATTGAGAATAATAGGAAATATCAGACAAAGACTTTAGGCCCACACTTTTTTGACTTGAGAGCTACTTTCAAAATGAACGGCTCCACAAGATCTACACATCAAAAGTGATTGTTCCATGACTGAAAAAAACATTTCAAGGCCCGCTAGAAAGTTTGAGCTTTGAAATAGTTGTTGATGGTGTTACTTACTGTTATAGTGTTCAAGAATAATGCCCTTATAATAAAAAAATAGATGGGGAGAATTGGAAGGTTTTCCTGTATGTGCTGTTACTGAAGTTTGAAGACTGTATTTGAGGTATTTTGACAGTTCGTGAACTAAGAACTTTCACGTTTTTGTCCTGGCAAAACTGGCAAAATGTTGGTCAAAATAACAATTATTCTCCATTTTCTAATTGTGTGGACTCTCGAAAAATACGTAATTCAGATGTTACATAATTTAACTCGTGAGAGTGTAACTCTTGAGAGTCTTGAGAGTGTTAAAATGAAACCAAATGGACCTCTAAGAGTCCATTTGGTTAAAGATTTATAAGGGCCCAAGTGCTGGGGATCTACTTGCACGGCCTGTGTGATCTACTGGTAGATAACAATCTACCTTTTGGGCAGCCCTGCTTTAAGGCCTACCATTAAATGTTTCAATTGAGAAATACGAGAGATGACGTAATGATGAAGTAACTGTGAAACTTATTAATTGAGAAATTGAGCATATGAAAAACTGATCCTCCTTAAAGATTAGGTCGGCGATAAAGGAGGAATAAGAGTTTGTTTTGGTCATTTCTGATTTGCCCGCTCTGCTCACGCACAAGTAGGCCACAGCCTAATTGTGTGCAAACTATGCACTCTACGGACAAGACAAGACAGGGATGGATGTGAGGAGGAATCAATTCGCATGACGACGGAATTGGGCAGCAAAACGGGGTACAACCAAGGAAGGAAGGAAAGAAGGAAGGAAGGAGAAAAAGAAAGAAAGCATTTAGCAGTGAAAGGGAACTCTCTCAAGAATCCATCATGTTTTCCCAGACAGCCACTTTAGCCCTGAAACAGCACATTCTGGCCTTTCCTCCAGCAACACAAGCACACACGTGCGCACGCATGCGTGTACACACACACACACACACACACACACACACACACACACACACACACACACACACACACACACACACACACACACACACACACACACACACACACACACACACACACACACACACACAGTGTAGGGCGACTACAGCATACATCAATGGGCTGGAAACAGCACATGATAAATTCTGAACACAATACATTTTGTCGAAAAGATTTAACATCTAATTCAGGCCTGACAGCTCCCTACATCTCAAACCCAGCCCCACTCCATTGATCTTCACACACACACAGCGCCGCAGCGGCCTTGGACCTCTCAGCCACACACACACACACACACACACACACACACACACACACACACACACACACACACACACACACACACGCACGCACACACACACACACACACACTCACCCCACAGGAGCTAACAAACAGGTGGAGTCAAATATCCATAGAGCCAGCCAACATAATGCATAACATTACCCAAAAGAATAGAAAAAGAAACATGAGCTTTGACATTTGAATGTCTATGACTGTGTTGTGTCCTTACAGTAGGCCTATGCATTAACTGTGGGGCTTGGTGATGCATAATGCATAATATGGCTTACCCTTCATCCATGTCATACAAAGACGCATGCCTTTTAAACTAAAAATGAGTGAACGCTCAGATAGGGCATTAAAAGTAAAGCACTGGGTATGTGTATTTTTGAGGGGTATTAGCCTCTCCTATACACAGCTCTCTGTGTTTGTGTGAATGGGAATGTGTTCAGTATTGGTCCAGAGTTGCTCACTGCCCATGACGGACACATGATAGTGCAAGTTGGTGGGCTCAATGCACATCTTAGAGAACATTTACACATGATTTAAGCGGCAAATAAAAAAAAATTGTTTGCTTTATTTTATAAAACACATTTTTTTTAATTGATTACAACATTTCTATATAGCCTTTGATGTCCTTCAGCTTTCTTCTCCCTCCTTCTATTCCCCTGAGAAGACTCTGCTCTTCCTTCTACTTGGACACACGCTACAAATAATCAATGTTTGTGTGTCACTGTGTGTGTGTGCGTGTGCGTGCGTGTGCGTGTGCGTGTGTGTGTGTGTGTATGTGTGTGTGGGGGTGTGTGTGTATGTGTGTGTGTGTGTGTGTGTGTGTGTGTGTGTGTGTGTGTGTGTGTGTGTGTGTGTGTGTGTGTGTGTGTGTGTGTGTGTGCCTGCGTGTGTATGTGGTAACTTACATTCGTGCAAAGAAATAACAAAAGAACCACAAGTGAACGTGACAAGAACACGCAAACATACGCGTGCACGGGTAAGCACGCACCCACGCAATCACACACACACACACACACACACACACACACACACACACACACACACACACACACACACACACACACACACACACACACACACACACACACACACACACACACAGTGACAGTTAAGTATCCCAGCTGTGGCAGGCTGTGAGAGATGAGTGTTTACTGTAGTAGTTCATGGTCCTTGGTGTGATGAGCCAAAAACATGACCTTTGACCCCTGACTGATAGGAGATTAGAGAGAGGCGGTAGCACAGAGAGAGAGAGAGAGAGAGAGAGAGAGAGAGAGAGAGAGAGAGAGAGAGACAGAGACAGACAGAGAGAGAGAGAGAGAGAGAGAGAGAGAGACAGAGACAGAGACAGAGACAGAGAGAGAGAGAGAGAGAGAGAGAGAGAGAGAGAGAGAGAGAGAGAGAGAGAGACAGAGAGAGAGAGAGAGAGAGAGGGGGGAAGGGGTCTATCAGTGCAGTGGTCCCAGGGGTCCACATACACGCAAGCATGGAAGAGTCAAACACAAACATGTTGCTGTTACTGTACTTGTGAGGACTTCAATAATCAGTGGATGTCATGCTTTCATGAATGCAATTTCTTTGTTGATGGACATTGCATTGTTCCCACAATGCATTTATTTTTCAAATTACACCATTGTCTGTGTCGGGGTGGAAACATCCAAAAAACATCCAAAGCTATTACTTGTCGGGATTAAAGAAAAAGCAAAAAGTAAGCAACAAACAACAAAAATAGTACAAGTAAAAGCATCGAAATTGCAACAAAACTGCTCAAAACTCTGTTGTGCTACTTTTGATGTTTTTATGTAGTACTGCACTGATTCATTTGCAGGTAAAGTATAATAAACACGAATATGGAGATAAGTGTTTTTTGTCCGACAACTATGCTGCACTTTGAGGGACTCACAAGTAGTAATGCGAGTATATGCACAAATGCACGTGTGCGCACGCACACACACGCACACACACACACACACACACACGCACACGCACACGCGCACACACACAACACACACACACACACACACACACACACACACACACACACACACACACACACACACACACACACACACACACACACACACACACACACACACACACACACACACACTAATGGGTTGCAATGCCTGTAATTATGGGGGTTGGACGGCTGCCCTGCTGTGGACAGTCCAGAATCCACAGTAAAAGCCTGAGTGTTCACTGGACCCTGACAGGGTCCATGTGTGTATGCTAGTCCCATAGTACAATACACCATGAGTGGCCGAATCACATGTTTTAAAAAGTAGCAATACTGTAAACAAAAAGTTCCCCTGTGCTGATGGTTCATATAATGAGGGACTATGACTGGCATACTGCTGTAGTAATTTCAGGTGCCACTAGGGGGCAGAAACAGGGTTAATGTATCGTTTGTAATTATTAAAATCTACAAAGTATAACTAACTCAACTTTACATATACACTATTTGTGGAGTAGAAGTAAGCAGTTTGGGCAGGAACTAATTAAATATTACATATTACTGTAATATTATTACTAAGGCCGGGACTTTAGCGCGTTAATTGAGACTAATTAATTACAGAAAATATAGCGCGTTATAAAAAAATAACGCATTTATTCGCACCTTTTCTTTATCCACCATTGGAACGGAACGTTTGTCACTGATGGCCCATTCACACCATTGAAGTGGAACGTTTCTCACTGTATCACCGTTTCACACCTACCCAATATGCTAACGCACACGGAAGCGGCAGTCCACCCGGAGTCACGGCATTGAGGAGTCAGAAACTGAGCGCTTGAGCGCTGTTCAAATGGCCTGAATAGGGACAAACTGCAGTTGAAGTCAATGTAGAAGAATCGCCATGGTCTACTAGCTCTATGGAGTAAACGTAACTCAGTCTATACTCTAAAGCTCCGTCCGCCTCCTCGTCCTCTTCCCCCGCAGCAAAAACAAAACAAAACAACTCACAACATGAACGACAAACCAGATGAGCAAGCATTACTCGGCCCCGTTGATGGCAAATTTAGATTTAAGCAAAGAACGGATGGAAGCGTGGACAAAAAGGCAGTTTATGCAACAAAGAATGTGCATACCATCGCAGCAGTTCGAGCCTCAAATCACATCCAACATGTTGGAGCTAGTGTATTTACTGTCCCCGTTTCGTAGAAATCTATGTAGAAGAGCCACCATTGGACTAACCCCGTGAAGAGAAGGGAGCTTGGTAAGTCTTTCTGCATTCTGGCTAGTACCAGAGCGACGTTGAGGTGTCCGACATTCAATGCTTGAATAGGGACAAACTGGAGTTGGCGACCGGCGCTCATCATGCAGCTGGAGTCGAGTTCATATTGGCTGTGTGTGTGTGTGTGTGGTGTGTGTGTGTGTGTGTGTGTGTGTGTGTGTGTGTGTGTGTGTGTGTGTGTGTGTGTGTGTGTGTGTGTGTGTGTGTGTGTTGTGTGTGTGTGTGTGTGCTCAGATGATCAACTGACGTGGGCTTTGGGCAAACAAATCGTGAGCGGTTTGATCATAGTAGCCTAGTTCAGAGTAGTTCACTTCACTGTGTTTATCTGACGCTAAATTGCATGATAATAATGACTGCTAAATGTACGCAAATGTATGCTCCAGAACAATCAGCGCTGTGTGTGTGGCACTGCCTTTCTTACCAGCTAGTCTTCCAAGTACCAGTATTTTATTTATTTTGCCCCAGAGTCAATTATTGTACTGGACTGACTGAGAAATGCTAACGTTTGTACTTGAATTTGGTAAATAAGAAGAAGAAAAAAAGAAAAGAGGAAAGCTTTGGAATTGGGAATCTTTTTGAATCGAGAATTTAAAAAAAAATCTAGAAATCTAGTTTTTGGATCGAATCGTGACCCAGAAAATTGATACTGAATTGTATCGTGGGACACCCACAGATTCACAGGCCTAGTATTCAGTTCATTGCTTCACTCATTCAGTTCATTGCTTCACTCATAATATAATAATAATAATAATAATAATAAATTCAGTTCAAAAATGTGCTTTCTCACTTTTCTCAGGTAAATAATAATATGCGATTAAAATGAGATTAATTGAGATTAATTAATTATTGAGCCTCTAATTAATTAGATCAAAATTTTTAATCGAGTCCCACCCCTAATTATTACCTTTTCCAGCAAAAGTAAAGACATTCTCTGCCGAAATGCTTACTTATTACTTGAGCTTGTTGTAGCTTGTGAAAACAGAATAGATTTACAAGCTATCAACAGATAACTTGTAAATCTAGAAATCTAGAGATGCATTATAGCTTGTAGATCCTGTAATAACTACAAGTTATTACAGTTGTTGCAACTGTTGTTGTACATCTCTTTTGCGGGTAGGATGGGGACTTGGCAAAGTAATATTGTAATATATTATTCTTTGATTCAAGTAAAGTAATATTATTACTTTTTCTAAGGGGTCATAAGTAAAGTCAAGATATTGCCCAACTCTGGAAGTAAGGTATTGGAAATATTCCAACTCTACTAAAATAAAAGTACCTTGAATGTTACAGATATACAGTAGTTGAGTAACAGTCCTGTCTGTGGACCACTGTGGGTTAACAGTGCGTAGGAGGCTTCAGAACAGAAGGGGTCAATTAGAACACAGGCTGTGCTGGAAGAACCAAGACGTTTTGTACTGCTAACACTTTAACTTAAACTTGGGTCTGTAATACATTATTATCACTTCATATAATTGTTTATAATTACCAGGGGCAGATCTAGGCATGGGCATGGGGGGCAATGCCCCCACAATGCCCAGTCTGCCCCACCAAACACTATGGCATGCAAAACAAACCAAGATATTTCAAATTAAAGTGCTTATATTTAAAATGATTTTAAACACTACTACACGCTACTAACTAGCTGTGTCACCCCTAAATCAGCAGCATTTCATCATTGAAAACAGAAAACTCTTTGAGTCAGACCTTTAGCTTTATGCGTGCTGCGTGTCTGTTGCAACTTCAACATGAACTGATGTTATTATTGATGCTTTACTTGGCTAATAAAAGTCCTGTAACCGAAAATGGTATGGGTGTGAAGCCGCCCCCATACCATTTTCTCCCCCATACCATTTCCCCCAATTGGAAATGTTACATATAGCAACTTTTAAAAACAATGCAGTGTAGGTCTCTTTCTCCAGGGGTCACAGGTGTCTGGGAGGAGGCTATAGGCAGTTAAAAACAAAAGGATTCATACAAATCTTGTATGAAATTGCCCACTGTTTGAACTGCCCACAGCTTTCCCCAGAGTGAGAATAACTGTGCCACTACTGCATCATAATGTTTGTATAATTACTGTAGGATCAAGGTTATAAATGTGGGAAGTGGCTCTTAAAGATCTTTTTAAAAGCATGCGCTTTGGAATATTATCCAAGCACGTGCATAACAGTCATATTGGAAAGAAAGCGGGGCCTTACCAATGTTCTAAAGCAGTAAAACCACACGGGAATTTCACAGTTCATATTATATTTGTTTGCTGTGAGAATATGAGATGGGGAGAGCCCTGTTACTGGACAGTCCATGCAATATATGAAAATATTATATAGAGAGCAATTTAACACAAAAACAGCGCCTACAGCGCCTTTACCATTGAATGTGTCACACACGCACGCATGCACGCACACGCCCACCCACACACACACATGCAAGCACACAACCACACACATGCATGCACACAGGTCTTGGGGGACCATGTCAAAACATATTAGTGACAGCACCCCACACTCAACTGAGGCAAGGTAACACCAGCCCAATTTGTTTCCCTAATAGGTGCCATATTATTCACTCTACACCACACACACACACACACACACACACACACACACACACACACACACACACACACACACACACACACACACACACACGACACACACACACACACACACACACACACACACACACACACACACACACACACACACACACACACACACACACACACACAGTATCATTATACCAGTATACCCTTGAGCAGGCCTCAAGTTCATTGGTTGGGGGTGCAGGGAGAGTGTGGTGGATATTAGGAGAGAGGTCACATTGTACTGTAAACACGCTTTGTCTGCTTATTCATTTATTTACTACACCCCCAACCCCCCCCCCCCCCAGTCAGCAGTATGGGGGAACGGGTTGACGAGCTGCTGGTGTGTGTGTGTGGTGTGTGTGTGTGTGTGTGTGTGTGTGTGTGTGTGTGTGTGTGTGTGTGTGTGTGTGTGCGTGCGTGCGTGCGTGCGTGCGTGCGCACTGTTGGGTGAAATCTTGTATGTCCAAAATGGTTACTAATCAGTAAACGGGGGAAAGAGGAACCTTTGTTCCCAACTTGTCATTATTTAGTCACATGCACATTTTAATAGCCTACTCATTCTTGGTTTCATATTAATAAAATCCCACAGACACACACAAACACAACAGCTAAAGCAGCTTGTGGATATCTACAAGGTCAAAGTCTTGTTTGATGGGCATTCACATACATTAAACAAATTAAGTAGAAATATGGAGTTACATGTTTTCTGCTTGGCAGCAACAATGTGTTGGGGGTGTCTGTGTGTGCGTGCACCTGTGTACGTGTGCGTGTGCGCGTGTGTGCGTGTGTGTGTGTGTGTGTGTGGTGATGATGAATGACTAAAGACCTGCTACCCTCATCAACATTCATGGGCAAATACAACGCAAATACAACGATTATGAGTTCAGGTTTCACATAATCAGAATATGATGCTAAAAATAATAACACACATTGTTTTTCCTCAAACCCGAAACGTGCCTACCTGCCCGCCCACCCAGTAGACAACGTATGTCATCTGTGTGTGTGTGTTGTGTGTGTGTGTGTGTGTGTGTGTGTGTGTGTGTGTGTGTGTGTTGTGTGTGTGTGTGGTCTGTCTGTCCTGTGTCTCCTGTGTCTGTGTCTGTGTCTGTGTCTGTGTTCTGTGTCTGTGTCTGTGTCTGTGTGTGTGTGTGGCCGCACATGCGTGCGCGTATTCGTGCATTTGCGTGTGCAGGTAGTATTATTACTGTACTACTCAGTGTCGAATGTCCCTACAAGTATAGAGTTTGAGAAACAAAAAACATAGTTAGCATGGGCGTCACCGCCATTCATTATGCGGGTGCCTCAGTACCCGCAAATTTTCACGTTGAAAAAAAAAAGATGCGAAAAAGTGGGGGTGCTGGCCAAATGCAAACCTTTACGCATTTTGCGTAGCAACTACGAGTTTTGACCTCAAACTACGCTGCTACGAAACTCTGTTCACTTCATGGGGCCAGTCCAATGGCGGCTCTGCTACGTAAACAATGTATTTCAACTCCAGTTTGTCCCTATTCAGGCTGCATGAACAGCAGCTCGAGCGCTCAGTGTCTGACCCCCAATGTCGCACCTCTGACACTACATGGCTCTGCCCCGACTGGCCAATCACACAGTGTCTACGTTGTACATTTGCCATTGTAGCCAAACAGTGCATCCTTCGATGCTGCTCGCCGAGTCGCTATTAGTGACACGTTAATATATTAACTTATAGCCAGATTCTCGTCAAAATGTCCAAGAAGAAAGCGCCATTAAGGAATTGTTTTCGTGCTCCACCACCGCAATCTCCAAAGAGACGTCAAATTGAACCACCACGCTGGGCCGGACAGAAAAGACAGTGGCTGGTGCTATAAACTAAACAGCGGGGCGAGGCGCCCAGTCTATCCGATACAGAGTGCTCCTTCGTCGGGGAGGCCCGGCACGTGCCCCCCCCCCCCCCCCCCCCCCCCCCGACATAAGTACAGTGCATTCCCGTTGTATTGAGAGGGATTGCTGTACAGAAATTCGTGTCTCAATATGTGTGTGTAAATCTCTTTTGCAGAACTGTCCACACAACTGTAAACACATAACCAAACCACACTGATATGGACTCCTTGCTTCATTGCAGTGTGTAACAAATGCACTTATTGTGAAATATTAGTAAAAAGTGTTTTTAGGGGGTGAAAAAAGCCCAATTTTTTTCACGGCCGCGCGTCATAGCAGCATCAGCACCCGCATCTTTCCAGAGGCGGTGACGTGCCTGATAGTTAGGACAATATTCCATGTACTCTGGAACATCTGGGATTCAAACACAGGACTCCTGTGTGGGGAAGGAATACTAGAGGCAACCATCTCACCTGCTGGTCTACAGGTAAACCGCTTTTTGTGAGAAGAGATTATAGGCTATGGATGTTCATTCAGAGGGTCTAAGTCTGAGACACTCTGCTGCACTCACAACTGAAATGATTGGTCTTAATGTCCACCAAGATGTTTGATTTCTAACGTTTCCATTCTCTTGGTAAAAGATTAGCCTACCTTTGTTTTGATGCCAGAGTCGCCCAGATTGATATGCATGTGGCCACGGACCACAACCTGAAAAGGATTCAGAAGAGACATGCATGTTAAAAAAAATCACACCCATGTGAAGAAGTGTGAGGCGATGTTATTATCTGACAACATCGATTACAACATAATGTTTCCAAGGGGTGATAATGTTTGTTTAAGGCCTCAAAACAAACATTAAATTGCTATGTATTGTCTATGGCATCGTCTTAAACTAACATTATTGAAAAACAAACATTAAAGCCATAGGAAGGGCTAGCAAAATGCTTAACAAGGTAGGGGAAACAGGGAAGCACAAAGTGACACACTGTGAGCTTGAAGATCAGTTATGTTGCCAACAAATCATGGTTAATGTGGTTGAAATCATTGTGATGATGTATTAACTGTAGTTTTTTGGCAGGCGCTTTGGCGTTTTAAGCTAGAGGGAAAAACCTCAGTGGACACCACTTATAGGATCACAATTAGGAAAAGATTCTGGTTTGTAAGATTAGGCATTTAGGCAGGGGTGGAAAAAGTGTCCAACTCATTATGCAGAATTTTCCCATTTGAAAATCTCAAATGTACTGTATACAAATATTTTTAAAATATTGGATTTTGCAATATTACACAGAATTTACAATGTAACTAGTAACTGAAGTTTTCAAATAATTGTAATAGTATAAAAAGTTCAATATTCGCCTCTAAAACTGCAGTGCAGTATCAGTAAAACTACAGAAACACACTTACATAGTCAGTTACAGTAGTAAAGTAAAGGTAATTGGTTACGTTGCACCACTGGTTATGTCGTGCTCCAGAAATAGCTCATCTAGATTGGCTATTTTTGGCTTCATGGCACTAAAAAGAAATGCGGATTTCCCCACAAGTATAGTAATACAAGTATACTATAGTAAGGTGTGTGTGTGTGTGTGTGTGTGTGTGTGTGTGTGTGTGTGTGTGTGTGCGTTGACAGTATAGCAGGAGCGCACACGAGGCAGTGTGTGTCCCCGTATCGACCCCTGCTCGCACGTTTAATATTCATAAAGCCTATTTCGGTGGCACCGCCGGTCGCCACGGCGATGCTTATATACGCAGCTTTAAATCTATTCTCAT
Organism: Benthosema pterotum; assembly: GCA_039105355.1. Classification (NCBI taxonomy): domain Eukaryota; kingdom Metazoa; phylum Chordata; class Actinopteri; order Myctophiformes; family Myctophidae; genus Benthosema; species Benthosema pterotum. The sequence continues at coordinate 34,056,949 of CM076968.1, forward strand.
TGATCACCATCGGCGTTTCCCCAACGCAGCATCGATCCCGTTCAAGGTCCCATACTCCCCCCGCCACACACACACACACACACACACACACACACACACACACACACACACACACACACACACACACACACACACACACACACACACACACACACACACACACACACACACACACACACACACACACACACACACACACAAGCCTTTTCACAATTCACTTTCAAATGATGTACACTCCCACAAACCGCCGTTCAGTCGAAGAAATTATTTTGATCTTTTTTTTGTGCCGTCGTGTAATTACTGTTCTCATTGAAAGCAATAACAGTTGATGTGAGCTATTGGCTGGGGCGTGTTTATATATGAAGACGCCATTGTACGCTTGATATTAGTTTTATCATTTGGAGCCGCAGATTAAATTGTTTAGAATGGGTCAGGTTTGGGAGGGTGTAGGTGGTGGGGGTTAGGTAGAGGGTGTATACAGTAGGTGTAGGGGGTTAGATTGTTTGCTGGCCTCGTTTTATCTTGTCCTGTCAGTTATCCCCCCCACCCCGGCTTGGATTTAGATCTTCGGAAAATTGTAGAACGAAAAAACTCAGGACCACTCACATCCTACGACTTTTCTGCATATATTAACACTTGGGCAGGGTCCATATGTTGATTCTGGCATGCTTTGTGCTCATGTTATTAAGCCCTTCGACCTAATAAGACTCACCACAAACTGATTAGACCTGGATATGACCACTTCTTAGATGGAAAAACAAAATACGTTTGAAGCAATGCAAGCAATGCAAGAAAAAAAGACAATCTTCTTAAATCCTACCTTGAAGCCTCTATCTCAAAAAAAGTTACTAAAGTAATTTTGAAACTCAGATCCGCTCAGAAGAGAGAGTTTACACCTCATGTATGTGTAACAGGGGGAAATAGCAGCTAGATAAGCTCACAAAACATTGTGACATATGGTTGATCGGCTATTTTGTAGCAAAAGCGTTCTCCACAGTGACATAAAATACACTAATATGGAGCCAGGAGGGACTCCAGTCAACCATACGAGTAAAGTGTTAAAACCCCCTTTAGGACACTGGCACTCATTACGTTTCAAAGTCGTGTTCACTTCCGTTCTACAGCAGCAAAAAGTATATGGTACTTTTGATGCTATTGTGTGACACAACTTATGTACAGTAGGAAGGAATAAAACAAAAGTGAACAACTGGGAGAGACAGCGAAATCCATTTGCAACTGTGGCGTCCGTCGCGGCAGATTCATAACCGCCGCGACCGTTTTGTGTAACAGTAGTGCCTGCTTTACATAACAGTCGACTGTTTTCCCAACTAAACCTAACCCTAAACATAAACTTCAGTACAACCTATGCCTAAACCTAACCTTAACCCTAGACCGGCAAAAAGGTTGCGTCTTTTATGCAAAAGGATTTCACCTCTCCTGACAAATGGAGGTAGGACGTTTCTGCCTGACTGCGACAATAATGCATTTTGCGTGTCTGCACACGCGCGTGTGTGTGTGTGTGTGTGTGTGTGTACAGTATGTGTGTGTATGCGTGCTCTCGCAGGGGGCTGTGACACAGAGCTGTCTCCAGGCTGGGTTTCACTGATTTAAAGCAGTGCTTTACAATGAGCCGAAGTCTGTGGAGAGATCCAGCCTATAAGTACAGTAGCAGACAGCAGACAGGAGAGAGAGAGAGAGAGAGAGAGAGAGAGAGAGAGAGAGAGAGAGAGAGAGAGAGAGAGAGAGAGGATCTTTTCTTTTTCTTCATTCTGTGTCCTTTCAGTGAGCCGGTGGCTGATGGTTGACTGCATGGCTAATCATACCACCATGTTAATTATCACTTCACTGTGTTAGCCCGGGCTAAGAGACACACACACACACACACACACACACACACACACACACACACACACACACACACACACACACACACACACACACACACACACACACACACACACACACACACACACAACACACACACACACACACACACACACACACACACACACACACACACGCACACGTAACAAGTAAGTACAGGAGCATGCACACACCAATTCTTCTTTTTTTTTCAGACTTTCAAATTTTTGCCATTTCTCTTATTCGTACAGTAATTTAGGGCACTTTAACTCTGCAGTGTTGTGTACCCCATTCCCACAAACTCAATTTTGCACACAACCCTGTTCTTGGTGTTCTCTTTCCCCATCGGCAATCTCATATGTATTGTCGTCTTGGGTGTGAAAACATTTCACCACGAATCACACCATTATGCCTGAGCAGACGGAGAGGAGGCACACCTGGATATCAGTCACGTGGGCATCGCCACCCCTCCTTCCCAAAGCCTAACTTAACGTTAACATCTCAGAATAAGGATTTTACAAATGCCATTTGTTTACAATTTTCTGCCATCTTTTGAAGATCAGCTATATTTTGGTGCATGACATTGGCACGCAGCTACAGTATATAATATTACATAGCAGGTTTTACTCTTATAACTCCAAATGCCTAGAAACCAAAACCTCAAAATGTCCCGATCCTAATTGGAAACCTTTTTCCTAATTGCAAACAAGTCTAACATTTTTTTTGTAACCATAAAACAACCACTTCTCATGTGAGCACCAGGAAAATGTTGCTCGCGGCGTCTAGTTATCATAATTCTAACGTGCTTGTGGTCCCCGCAAGTATAGTAATGCACACACGCACGCAGGCAGGCAGCCATGCATGCACACACGCACATCATCACTCACACAAGCACACACACACGCACACACAAACAGGCACACGCACGCACACACAAAGTACACACGCACAGGGATGCCGCTGACTGCATTATTCATTTCCCCCAAATTGGGGAACAAGCAGTCGTGTTCACTCACACACAATAAACAGAGATGAATTCATCAGGAGGGGAAAAAATCCCCAAGTGCAGAGAAATATGAAAGATTTAATCATTTTACACAGAATAAAAATTCATAAGGAAATGTACAAAATCAATATTTTATGCTACTTACTGTACCTATTTCTTTATTACAAACCTATTGAGGAGCGCGGGCATTAAAAATTAAAGCTGGCAGAGAGGGTGGGTTGGGTCGGGGGGGAGACGGGGTGGGCATGAGGGAGAGTCTACTGTACCGCTAGGGCACCTCACAGTTCAAAAAGCACTGTACTATTTCATTCATGTTTAAAAGGGACTATCTCTTTTTTTTTTGCTTTGTCTAAGAGGCGGTGAAGCAGTTTTGAAATGAGGGAGAAGAAATGCTTTGATAGATTGAAACGATTCGAGCAGCCAAGGTGCTGTCAACATAAATAGCGATGAAGAAGAGAGAGAGAGCGTGTGTGTGTGTGTGTGTGTGTGTGTGTGTGTGTGTGTGTGTGTGTGTGTGTGTGTGTGTGTGTGTGTGTGTGTGTGTGTGTGTGTGTGTGTGTGTGTGTGTGTGTGTGTGAAGGGGGGTCTCAAAAGGGAGTTTTCAAGGTTATGGCCCGTGGCAATGATTCCAAGGCACTGCCACCTCTCTCTGCTGCTACGCTGTCGGTTATGCAAGGGAGATACAGTAGCACGTCTACTATACGACATGTGACCGCATGCGGTAGTATGCATGTGTGTGACTGCACGTGTGTGTGTGTGTGTACACATGCGCATATCTGATATGTTTGATATCGTTGGTGTCGGACAGTTTTGATCATACTATAGGATCACACAAAATCATCAAAAATTAGTTGGTTAATATTTTTCATGCTTTTTAATTGTAATCCTTAAAGGAATTTAAAATTGAATGTATTATATACAGTGTACATGATAATACCTCTATATACCCACTGAAGCCTAACAACCACTCCCACTGTTCATTCATTTTCATCCTCTATACCAAACCATTTCAGGTGCAGTACCACAAACGTCCACACCTGGTGGGCCTCCTCGCCCCCTGTCCTCCTCACCACTTATACTCTCTCCCACCTCAGTCGTGGTGCGAAGCTGAACCACAGTGGGAGGGCGTGGGGGAGGATCCAATGACTTAAAGCATGGGTGTCAAAAATTTGACCCGCCGTGTAATTTCATTTGGCCCTTGAGACATTATCAAATTAAATGGGAAGATCACCCATTTTCGACATTTTAATATCTCATTAATATACCTGTACCTTAGAGATGTTGTGTATGTGGACATGATAAAAAAGAAGTTCCCTAATTCGGTATTTCCTAAAAACGGAGGTCTGAAAAAATCATTAACATGGTGAAATGCATCTGATGACATTACCATAATGTCTCTCACTGTTAATGATTTTTCTTTCAGACCCATTTTTCCTGAGAGGGTACAAATGTGAACCAAATGGACCCGCTAGGGTCCATTTGGAAAATTTCGAAAATGGGTGGAATTCCCCTTTCTTCAGTTTTAAATTTTGGTCCACTCTATATCTGAGTTTGACACCCCTGACTTAAAGGTTGGGTGGATTCAAAGTTCAGGGAGGACGGTTGTTCAAATTTGTCTCTGAATATTTCATCACATTAGGGAAGAATCTGAGAGGGACCATTCCGACACGCCCGTCCAGAAAATGACTTGAGAAAATGATTTCTCAATGAAGGTCTGACTGTTTAAGCACCTTTAACTGTCCTGACAGTTTTTGGCACGTTTGTATAGTGTAAACATGTTTCAAATCTTCTACTGTAATATATACAGCAGCTTGCATCAGCTGCTTGTATATGAAGCAGTATATTGGCCTCAAATGGTCCAAATCATGTGACCGGTGTGTGTGTGTGTGTGTGTGTGTGTGTGTGTGTGTGTGTGTGTGTGTGTGTGTGTGTGTGTGCGTGCGCGTGCGTGCGTGCATTCGTGCGTGCATTCGTGCGTGCATGCGTATGTGTATTTAGCAGAATGCATTGTTATGTCCATTAGCACTTTAGAGGTGAATTAGCGCTGTGGCGCTATCGTAGCTGACCCGTTCCGTTCCACTTCCTTCCTGTCGTCACTTAGCGGCGTCCGCTTCACTTTACAAATCACGCCGGGGACTGTTAAGCTGCCTTCACTCCTTCACACCATCCATCCATCCATGCATCCATCCATCCCTGGCTCTCTCTCTTATTCACCCCTTCATCACTCTCCTTTCTACAAGTCAAGGCGCTTTAATAAAGCGTTTATCGACTTGCGCGAGGCTCTGTCCTCCTCTTTTCACTAATCCTCTTTGTGTACAGTTCAATCATACCTTGACTGTCATTATTAGCTGCCATAGATCACTTACGGTTTATAAATCATGCTTTAAACGCAATTCATCTGTATATATACGGTCTGGAACACACCCTTGGGGTGGTCTATTGTATAGAGTCGCCACCTTTTTTTGGCCCTTTGGCTGACTCTGACCGGAAAGTTAACCAGATGTAACTTTTTGAGAGCGTAAAAACGGGTCCATTTGGTTTCATTTTTACACTCTCAAGAGTTAAAATGTTCATCTGAATTAGCCCAAGTCTACACAACTAGAGAATGTAGAAGATTAATTATTTTTTTTATTTATGTTATCCTGTTTTGTTTGTAAAAATCCAGCCTGGTATTGTGGACAAACACAAAAGAAATCTTTAGTTTTGGGCTGTGGGGATAAAATGTCATAGATAGTGGGCCCTGGTGTCAAAATGGATGGTCTTACTTTTAAATTAATACTACGCAGTTTTTAGTTCAGCCTTTAGTCTTGGCCCTCCACAATATTTTATGTATCTCATTTGGCCCCTTGACAAAAATAATTGCCCACCCCTGCTCTACACCAAAAACAGTTCCTTAGACCAGGGAGCTCATGATGAGCAGTTACAGGCAGTGGTTCTCAATCTTTGTTTTTATTCCATTTCATGGACCATCCATAACACTAAAATAGACCTCACAACGATATACTCACATGTTTTACTCTTTACAGTAAGTAAAGTTTAATATAATAAGTATAATACTCTTTTGATAATAGCAGATCTTCAAGCTCACAATGTGTCACATTGTGACGCATTAGGAGCTGGTAGAGCATCTGTTTTCCTTCCTAAATTAATGGTTAATGTATGTTTTTTTATGTATCTTCGCTCTTCATATTGTAAATAGTATCTCAAGCGGCGCACTTTAGCGTTAAACCCAACACCCAATGATAGCTTATGGCTAAATAACCCCTAGACCTCTTCGTTGAGGTCATATTTTATACTTTTTTGGAATCTGTTACTCTAATCTTTGTATAGTGGAAGTCCCCGGCACCACGTAACCCTAACAACCTGGACATATACAAAGTAAAGATGCAGGGATGGAAATTGTTGGCCAGCTTACCAGATGTATGGAGGATGGAGATGAGATGAGATGACTGGACACTGCACTGGAGGGATCGTCCCAGGGGATCTGGGGGGAGGGAGAGAGAGAGAGAGAGAGAGAGAGAGAGAGAGAGAGAGAGAGAGAGAGAGAGAGAGAGAGAGAGAGAGAGAGAGAGAGAGAGAGAGAGAGAGAGAGAGAGAGAGAGAGAGAGAGAGAGAGAGAGAGAGAGAGAGAGAGAGAGAGAGAGAGAGAGAGAGAGAGAGAGAGAGAGAGAGAGAGAGAGAGAGAGAGAATGTGGCTTTGATTGGGCTGTATGTAACCCTGCACAAATTTGTAGTTGTATGCCAGAGATATGTCAGAGGGCCATGTGAAGTCTGATATCCACATTGGAGTCAGGGGCGGATGTAACATGTCCCATTGGGGGGGGGGCAAGAGAACATGTTGGGGGGCAAGAGAAAATGGTATGGGTGCGGCTTCATCGCCCGATGAAGTCGCACCCATACCATTTTCGGTTACAGGACTTTTATTAGTCAAGTAAAGCATCAATAATAAGTTGTTGAAGTTGCAACAGACACGCAGCATGCATAAAGCCAAAGGTCTGACTCAGAGAGTTTTCTGTTTTCAATGATGAAATGCTGTTGGTTTAGTGGTGACACAGCTGTAGTTATAGTTAGTAGCAGTAGTAGTGTTTCAAATCATGTTATATATAAGCACTTTAATTTGAAATATCTTGGGTTGTTTTGCATGGCATCGTGTTTGAGGGGGGTAGACAGGATATTTAGGGGGGCATTGCCCCCCCATGCCCAAGCCTAGATCCGCCCCTGATTGGAGTCACAGCCTTCCTACGTGGATCCCTGGATGGACCGGATCCACATGTTTAGTTTAGTTTAGTTTCATTCTAACTTCCAGGTGATGAACCCGTCTCAAAACTCATCTGCTTCTGATAAGTCTGACAGGCCGTCAGAAGTCCCGAACGTTTGAATTTAATTCGTAAATCAACCTGTTCTGTTCTCCCCGGGGATTCCTATTCCTGGCCTGAACTAAGATGCAAGAATAACCGACCTCTGACAAAAGGCAGTGTTGGATTACCAGGCTGTCTCAAGCCAAGCTTCTCAAGTCTCTGTCCAGGGGCGGATTGGCCATCTGGAGTACAGGGAGTTTTCCCGGTGGCCTGCGCCACCTAGTGGCCTGGACAAGATCCAAAATGCACTAGAATGTGCTAGATGCTCGCCTGGAACATACAGATCAAAATTGACCCTTAATCTTCTACATCATCTAGTTGTGTAGACTAAGTTGGGCTAATTCACATGATGAATATTTTAACTCTTGAGGGTGTAAAAATGAAACCAAATGGACCCGCAAGGGTCCATTTGGTTTCATTTTTACGCTCTCTAAGAGTTACATCTGGTTAACCAGCTGCCCCCTCCAGGGTGGCCTGGCAAAGGCAAAATTGTCCCGGTGGGAAAATATGTGCCAATCCGCCCCTGTCTCTGTCAGATGGTTTTCAAACAAGTATACTGAAACGAATCACAGCTCTGGCAAAATGCTGGCTGTATACTGTGTGTCAGTGGTCTACACTGGCCAGACCACCGATATGGAGATTTAAGCCTTGATTTTCTGCTACCGGTTCAGAGAACATTAATGGAGATCAAAGGTTTTAGGGGAATTACATACTGTATATCCTTTTAAAAAGAGAATACAGATGTATACCGTGCCTTGTCTACGTACCCACACTTGTGTATAAAATGTCTGTTAACCTTTTTTTTATGATTATGAAGGCCCCGAGTATCAAAATGGGACATAGCTTTACAATAGTCATATTTTTAATGCAACCGTTTCACCAGGATTCCATTAAAATGTTTTATTTTGGCTCGGGACAGAGATTTTTTTTAAGGCATGGCTACATGTTTCCAAAAACTGCACACCACAGTTTACCCAAACTCACACATTCAAGATGTTTCAAAAATGTTCAATAATAGCATGTACAGGAGTGTATATCATAAGGTATGCTTTCCCAGGTTTTAATGGGCCAATCAAAAGGAAAAGGGATGTCCAAAATCATTCCAACGATATATAAAGCAATCAAAACGATGTCTCTTGGTTGCCCACATACCTAAATGACTAGATTGATTGACCCATCCTCTGGATTCACTCCACCTCATCTGATAATCCAAAAACTAGTGCAAAAGTAACAGATGGGACACAAAAAATATATAGTTTTAGCACTGCCGCTGTTTGATTTTTGAGCAACACTAGCGTACAGTATGCGCTGAGCGGCCAACTATGTCGTAGTGCGTAAAAATGAAACCAAAGCGTAAAAATAAAACCAAATGGACCCTTGTGGGTCCATTTTTACACTCTCAGGAGTTAAAATATTCATCATGTAAATCAGCCCAAGTCTACACAACTAGAGAAGATTAATGGACATTTTGGTGTGTATGTATTTTTGGTGTGGACTGTTTTGTTTCCCAAATCTAGCCTGGAATTGTGGACAAATCTTTAGTTTTGGCGTCTGTGGGGCTAAAATGTCATCAAATGGTGGTCCTCTGTGGCTCAAATACTGAATAAATAGAGGGCCCTGGTGTCAAAGGAGTTGGTCTTACCCTTTCTTTTATCTTGAAATTAAACTAATATTCCGCAGACTTTAGTTCAGCTTTTAGTCTTGGCCCTCCACAATATTTTATGTATCTCATTTGGCCCCTTGGGAAAAATAATTGCCCACCCTTGTAGATTGACAAATTTGGTTGTGTAACACAATGCCAAGTATAAATCATGCATAAAGGTCCTTGTTAAGTTACGAGTGATTTGTTAACTCCAACAACACTGAGGCGAAAAGGAGCTTGAACCCGAGCTCACCTCTGAAAACATCATTTCACACCTTTTCATGGCCGAGAGAGGAACATGTGCAAGGGTTGTGTACAGGGCAATGAACCTTTCAAATGTAATATTCACATGACAGCTGCCCTGCAAAAAATATTTATTCCGAACAATCTGTGCTACACATTCACTTTCTGATGTGCGTATGCACATAAACGGGGGCCTGGCCAAAACAAACGGCCATGTAGTAGAGTTGAAAAGACTCGCACGGAACAGTAAAAGCAGCGAGGGGAGTTTGAGCAGCACAGTCCCTGTGGTTGCTAGTTTAGGCTCCGTGCCCAGAGTCAGTGTCTTGTCATGGCATAGTCACTTGTTTACATGACTGTTTTTCTCTAGGCTACAAGTGAATTAACAGCTACCCCACACACACACACACACACACACACACACACACACACACACACACACACACACACACACACACACACACACACACACACACACACACACACACACACACACACACACACACACACACACACACACACACACACACACACACACACACACACAGATATATACACCATTTAACAAAAAAAAAGCGGCAGCAGACAGCGAGACAGAGCGAGATGAACAGTGTCTCTCACTGGACCCTCTAATGGAAGAAAGATGTTGCATCTCCACAGAGATCCTCCTCCTCTAGACCGTTAACTCATCATAATCGTGACTCCGTCCAACTCCCAGATTCCGTGTGGTAATAATAATCGCTCCCCCTGGACGCCTGGACTGCATGGTCCTCCTCTACGGCCCCTGACTGGGTTTGGGGGTCTGGGATTGTGGATTTGCTGGCGGCTCTCCAGAACGATGCTGATCATAAATATACAGTAATTTGTCGCGTTTGTTGTTATGCTTTTGTCCGCCACGTCGTCCCGCGAGACGGCCTCCATTGTGGGGGGGGGGTCTGGGATGATCTGAGGTCCTAGGGGGACGCTGGGGGAGGGGGGGGCTGTCAATCTGTTTCAGCTTTACCATGCTGATGGATGGCTGTTCAGATGGTTATGATGAGCACTCGGGGGGGATTGGAGCACACTTTGGGACCTTATATTATGAGCTCTAGCTGGTCCAGAGGTCCAGGTCCAAAATAAGACACCATGGTTCAAGACAGTTCTTTATATTTAACCATAAGAGATTAGGGTTTGGATTTTTGTCACCGCTAAAACCCTTATCCCTTAACTTTCTTTCTTTTTAAACTATATAAAAACATTGTTTCAGTTAAAATGGCCTGTCTACAAGCTTACAGTCAATAGATAGGCATGTTGAACTATTCCAAAGGTTTTCAAAATAGTAAAAAAAAAAGTGTTGAAAATGGAGCCGTAGAACTACCACAAAGGAAACATTTTTAGCCTCATAGTCTGGCTATATCTATTGTTTCTAATGCATTATTCAATCAATAAAACGCAATGCAAAGTATATTCGCAAGAGCTTGTGACTAAATGTTATAAACTAAATCTGGATCTGATTAATCACAAGCTTTCTTGTTTCCATTTCCATTACAACTGTGTTGGATGCAACAGGTTTTCTCCCCACCAGCATTGCTAGCGTATCGACACACATACAGCACAGAGCTGTTATCGTGAACTTGTGCATCTGCAGCTCCTCCGCCTATTGTGTGACACTGTCACACTGCCAAAGTATAGGAAAGTATAGGGAATTAATTCATGAAAAACAAAGACGAAACACAAGAGACTCAACCCGACAGGCAGCGACGATCATGTATTCCTCCCCATCCATCCCTCCAGTCGCTGGATCTATACTCCCTGACGGCCTCCACAACACAGAGGAGGGCCTGGACCCCCTCTACTCCTCCTGGAGGGACCGGGACCGGGACCCCCCTCCCTCTATCTCCCATCTCTATCTCCCTCACTCTCTCTCCCTCTCTCCCCGCCCCTCCTTTTGTCTCTCTCTCTCCCGGTGGAAGTGTAGTGCAAGGCCCAGGGCCCCCTGCCTCTAATTGCTGGTGAATGGAGTGTTTTCATGGGGTGTTAGGCAGGGCCCTCCCCTGGATTAGCACGCTCGCTCACACACACACACGCACACACACACACACACACACACACACACACACACACACACACACACACACACACACACGCACACGCACACGCACACGCACACACACACACACACACACACACACGCACACACGCACACACGCACATGCACACGTGCGCACACACCCACGCTAGATGTACACACACATGGATTAGTGCGTTCACTCATGGGGAGAGGAGCCTGATTTGAGCAGACAGCAGCAGCCCTTTCGGAGAAAAGGCTGGGCGAGCATGGATTTACAAGCACACACACACGCACACATGCGCGCACACACACACACACACACTTAGAAAATAGAAATTCAGACAAAAAAAGTGGGAGTGGGAGAGAAATAAAACAAAGTTGCATGCACTCATGCATACAAAGACGCATGCGTGTGGGTGCGCACGTGTACACACACACACACACACTGGACGTGGTCTCCCCAGTGGGGTCCTGCTGCTGTGGAAGACATATGGGGAAGGATCATGTGTTAACACAGAGTACTGATTAACACATCTGGAGGGAGCTGGGGAGGGAGGAGGAGGAGGAGGAGGGGGGGAGGAGGAGGAGGGGGGAGGGAGGAGGAGGAGGAGGAGGAGGAGGAGGAGGAGGGGGAGGAGGAGGGGAGGAGGAGCTAGATTGGCCTTGATTGACTTCTATAGGCATGCAGCAGTAAATAGGATTCATTGCTTTAACACAGTTTCAACTTTTTTGAAACCAGAGCCCACTTTTTATTGAGAATTTGAGCCACGGACCACCACTTGGTGACATTTTTGCCCCACAGACCCCAAAACTAAAGATTTCCAGGCTGCATTTGGGAAACAAAACAGTCAAACATACAGATCAAAAATGATCATTAATCTTCTACATTCTCTACTTGTGTAGACTTATTAATTAAGCGGACTAATTCATATGATGAATATCTTAACTTTTGAGAGTGTAAACATGGAACCAAATATGGTTTAATTTTTACGCTCTCAAAGAGTTACATCTGGTTATCCAACTTTCCCTAATTTAGCTGGGGATCACCTGGAAGCCTCTCAAGGACCACTGGTGTTCCCCGGACCATTGGTTGAAAACCCTTGCTTTAATATGTGAAACAATCACACTTGTGTGAAGTGAAGGGCACCCTTGTCACACATCACATTCCGTGCTACACACAGGTTCTGCATGTGAACTATTTGTTGGTTGTTCTACAGCAAGGGTCTAAAATAAGGCTCACTCCGAGTGGTTACTCAGACTAAAGTGATTTGTGGATTTATATACAAAGTCTGAATTCATTTCACATCGATGTGTCGACATAACTGAAAAACAATCGGAAAATAAAACTAAAACAGTTTGAGTGATCGGAAAGGGAATCAGCGGCATATTAATCACGACGGGAGCAAAACAGTTGCAGGCCCAGTTGAGTCAAACACAAAATTGCCCCCACAAAATTGCCCAAACAGCCAGGAAGCAAACAAACCCCCACCCCACCCCCCCAAAAAAATCCCCTATACAAAACCAGAGAGAATGTGGGACTCTCCTCTCCTCTACGCTCATGTCCCCCAGGGCCCAGCAGTATGTCTGCTGTTAGTCAGCTGTACAGCTGTACAACACACACACACACACACACACACACACACACACACACACACACACACACACCACACACACACACACACACACACACACACACACACACACACACACACACCATGTGTGTGTGTGACGTTCCTCCATGTACTGTAGGGCCTGCCTGTCTGTCTGTTTGTCTGTCTGTCTGTCTGTCTGTCTGTCTGAGACAAACACGCGACGCGCGCTGCGATAAATCACCGCCAAAACGCGCTTCGTTATTTTCCACGATGTGTGAGTGAGCTTTTGTTTGTACTTCTGTCAGAGACGTTGATTTGGTACACGCCTAAAATACTGACAGAGAAGAGGGTTCTCTACTGGCACGAGTTAGAAGTCACTGAAGGAATTAAAGGTTTTATAAGTTAAGTAACCGTGATGTGTTTTTGGATGCTGCGCTTCTGCTAAACCCAAAGCAGGAGTGAAAGGCATTTCCCTTTCTAAAGAGATTCCATTTAGCCTCCAATCCAAAAGTGATCAGGTATCGCTCAGACATTTTGTTTATTTTGTTGGGCAAATCCAATTTGTTTTTCGAATCAGATCTCCTCTCCTCTTTATGCTATTTGCAAGTGGTTGCATATCAGATTTGTGGATTCAGACAAGTGAGACAACCTATCTGCATTGGTTGCTGTGATAATGACATACAATAGGTGCTTAAATTACAGAAGTTAAAGGTTCGTGGAGAAACATCAGGAAATTATCACAAGCATCTTCACCGACAAGGTGAGGGAAGAGTGAAATGGTGCCAAAGGTGAATTGGATTTTTTTTTATATATACTTGGCAACTCAGACAAAAAAGGCATTTCAGGAAAAGATCAGGACAGGTCAGTTGTATCTGTCCTCTGTCAACTCTCATATTTTTCAGTGAGGCATCTTTGGTAAGCTGGTAGAAACCTCATACTTTATGTCCATAACATAAATCTCTATCAAAGAACTGTAGCAAAAGTAACAGATATACAAGCTCCAATTATGTCACATCTAGGTCTGCTACTTTTGCATTTGTGTGATGTGGTTGTACTAGTATGATCAACTAGGGTGTCCATTTACAACCACAGAGTATAAATAAAAAGCAACACAAAAAAGTTTTGAATGTCAACCAAGGCACTGTACTAATGTGTTCAGGTCTGTTCTGTGAAACTCCCAGGCAGTGAGAGAGAGGACCTTGTCACTTTCTGTTGGGCCATCATGCCGATTCCTATCTTCCTGTTTTCCATGTCCACGCCGTCACGGGGGTTAAATAACATCCCCTGAACGCTGAGAATCTTTTAACGAGGACCAGCGTCCCGCATGGAACACTTCAGTGGGACCGTAACCGCTGCCAGAGGATAGGGGCGAAGATGACGCTCTTCTCTGTGGGAGTTCTCCCCCTCCCCTCCCCTCCTGTCTCTCCCAGCATCCAGTGGTGGACTGGGCAAAAAAATCGTCCCGGACATTTTTAGCGTGCACCACAACCGGTGCGTGATGGACCTGTTCTACCTGGTATAGTTGGTTAACCAGATGTAACTCTTTGAGAGCGTAAACACTCTCAAGAGTTAGAGTATTCATCTAAATAGGCCCAAATCTGGTTAGAAAATAATGGAATTGTGGGCCAAAAAGCAAAATAAATATTTCGTTTTGGCGTTGGGGCTAAAATGTCATCAAAAGGTGGTCCGTGGCTTAAAATTCTGAATGAATAGTTGGCCCTGGGATCAAAAAGGTTGTAAAACCAGTGCTTTTAATCATACTGTGATACCACCGCCCCCCTACGGGTCGTGGCCCACCGGGAGACCTCCCTGTACACCCAATGGTCAATCCGACACTGCCAGCATCCACCTGTGGTTTCCAGCCACCATCAAAAACAACATAGCTGGCACCCAAACCACTGTGACGCCCCGTAAACAGAGGCGACATCGCTCCAGTCACGGTCCGTCGGGAGACTTGGAAACAGGTGGGAAAAAGACTCCATCGAACCGTCACACAACACGACACGTCAAAGCTCCAGATATATAAAGACAGCCCCGACTTGTTGTGCCTGAAATGCAAAACAATGTATATGGAATGAAGAGCGATGCGCGGAACGTCGCCGTGTTGCACACCTGTTTCACAGGGACCGCGGCTGTTGTTTTTACACATAGCTAATTGGAGTTATACCGGAGGAGGAGGAGGCAGGGTTAACACGGAAAGATAAGGAGACGAAGAGGAAAAAAAGACACTTCCAGCTGTTAGCTGTCACTGTGTGCTATCGACGCCAAAACACCAGCCCACCTCTTCTTTAACAAGGAGGGGAGGGGGGTGTATGTATCGCTGCTGTCGGTTGTAAACCTTGCATGTACAAAAAAAATCCCTTTTTAAATGCTGTTTTTGTTTGTTTTTTTGTTGGAGTTCTTACATCAAAAAATATTCAAAAAGGCCATTCTACAAGCTCTCATTGCAAAACTCCTTTTTGCGGCAGTATAGTACAGGGGCAGTAGATTCCGAAAGAAAACAGAGAGCTGATATGTAATAAACTATAACGGAGTTAAGTCCCCCCCCCCCAGCCCTGTCTGCGTGTGTATTTTCGTATGGATTTGTATAAATATCCATGTGCAGGCCTTAATCTGCTTGTAATACGCTGTTCTCACAGTCAGTCAAACAATCACTCTCAGGGCAGAGCAGAGAGAGAGACAGAGAGAGAGAGAGAGAGAGAGAGACAGAGAGAGAGAGAGAGAGAGAGAGAGAGAGAGAGAGAGAGAAGAGAGAGAGAGAGAGAGAGAGAGAGAGAGAGAGAGAGAGAGAGAGAGAGAGAGAGAGAGAGAGAGAGAGAGACAGAGACAGAGACAGAGACAGAGACAGAGACAGAGACAGAGACAGAGAGAGAGAGAGAGAGAGAGAGAGAGAGAGAGAGAGAGAGAGAGAGAGAGAGAGAGAGACTGATGTCAGGCTTTACAGTATACTTTAAGCTTTCATTTCTTGGGTTATTTGTTCTTCCCAAGCTGGTAGGAACAAATAAGTCAGACTGCTGTCATGATCTGTCACTGTATGAGCATCCTGCACCCTGCCTGGGTGACAACACATGAGCACTGTGGATAGAATTACACAGGGAGGTAGAGGAAGAGAAATTGGGGCTCCATAAAGGTTAGAACAGAAACAGTACCACACATTCATATCCACGCACGCACACGCGCGCACGCTTATGGGCCTCTTTTGTTTTCCCATTAAAGGGGAACTCCACCCAATTTCAACATTTTAATGTCATTAATATACCTTAGAGATGTTGTGTGGACATGATGAAAAGTTCCCCCAATTCTGTATTTCCTAAAAATGGAGGTCTGAAAAAAATCATTAAAAAATCATTTGGTTCACATTTGTATCCTCTCAGGAGTTTTTTGAAAATGGGTGAAATTCCCCTTTAAAGGAGTCACTTGGTGTGTTTGGACGAATTCGTCTGAAGCATCTTCTTAACGGCAGTAATTGACACGAATCTCATGAGGTCGTCTAATCGG
>CM076968.1:34692902-34817902 GCA_039105355.1 Benthosema pterotum
ATGCGTATGGGTAAAGTGAATGGGTAATAGAGTGGGCAAAGTGACATGCGTGGGTCAATTGGTGTTCACTTTTACACCCATGAAGCTACAGGCTGAAGGCTTGTGCCCCAACTACCCCATATTGCCATTCTCCATCACTTAATTCCTGGCTCTTCGCGCCTGCTTTCAGATCCATTTGTACACTCCCAGACAACCCTTAAAGGTCTATTAAGTTCCATTTGTACACTCCCAGATAAGCCTTTTAGCTCCATTTATTTCACTGTTAACACTCAACCTTACAGCCAGGTCCATTAGTTCCACTGGGAACACTCTCAGACAACCCTTACAGGTTATTTGGTTGACGGTTACATCTAATCTTAGTGTTGTCATATGACAAACAGGTAATTGCAAGTGAAATACGTGGTTAATCAATCTAATCCATGTAGTCAATGCACGGATTGGATGCTCACTTTATTGGCTGTCAATGTGACAGCCAATAAAGTAACATCCTAGTAACTCTGTGTGCTATGAGTGTTTTTTAGATAATTGACTCCAAGATGCACCATCCCCCACTCACAACACAAAACAACAGTTACTCCACCACGAAATCTAAATAAATAAGTGATGTTACAAAACTAGGCAACAGTGCCTGGCTTAAGTTGGAACAATAGAGCATGTTACTCTGACTTGCTCCTTCATTCAGTGCGTGACACCCCCACGGGGGCATCCATTACGAGGTGACCCTTCATATACATGCAAATGCGACGCCTTTGCGTTTTAACGTTTCGATTAGGTGTTTAGACCCCCCCCCCCCCCCCCCCCCCCCCCCCCACACACACACACACACGGCAGCATCATTTGCTGTAGCCATAGTAATTGATAATTAAGAAGCAATGCTGCGCCCTGCTACCAACGAGTACCTATTCTGCAAACGAAATACTTCGATCAATCAAATTTGGCTTCATTTTACGCTCGTTAAAGAGAGCTGCTGTTAAACTTAATTTACACATTCTACAGAGAATGTTTTGAAAACATCTTTGCCTGTTGTGTCTGGGGACGAAATTTGTCTCCAACACCACACACACCTCTGAACTTGCTCTCCACTTCATGCAGCCCTTGGCGGCGCAGGTAGTTGCACACATCGTCCACTCCCCAGCTCATGAAGTCTGCGTCCGACTCCTGCGGCCGCGGGACGGAGGACACCCGCTTCACCGGCGTCTGGAAGCCGTCAGGCGACGCGGACGCTCCGTCTCCCCCGGAGCGCTGACGTTTCCGACCGTCCATGGATCTCTTCTGTGGTTACACTCGTCAAACAATAACAACAACCGAAGTCACGAGGTTTACATCTCCAACGAGGTTGTTGGTTCTTCAACGACAGTATTTTCGCTCACGTCGTCTTATTAAACTAGTATCTAGACTCCCAAAGCACCATCGATCCCCACTCACTGCACAACGGAAAGAAGTCCGTTATTCGACTGAAACTGAATTTTCGCTGCTGGAAAATGCCGGGTTTTGTTTCGCTTGAGTCATAGAGGAAGGGGCGGGGCCAACGACGTATGGCCTACACAGAGCCTTGGAAATAGACAGAGTTACGCCAACTCCGTTCACTTCATGGGGCCAGTCCATCTACATAGACTTCTGTTGGATAGTGACATGAATAGTGACAGCCGGAAGTTGCTGAATGCATTGAAGCCTATGGGCTCGCGCGAGTACGTGGACCACGTGACCAGGCTGTTTTCTGACCCCTCAATGTCGCAACTCTTCTACTAGATGGCTCTGGGCCTACACTCGTGTTGAGCCGAAGGACGCAGATCTACAAGCTCGTAACGGGCCGCGGATGCCACGAGATGTGAGCTTGTAGGTCTGCTATTTTTCGTCGACTGCTTTAGCTCATTTCATTGGTGGGGATTAACTGTCTGCTACAGTGTGCTACAGTATTTATTATATATATATTATTATATATATATATATATTTATATATATATATATATATATTTATATATATATTATATATATTTATATATATATTATATATTAATATATTATATATATATATATATATATATATTATATATATATATATATTATATATTATATATACACACACACCACACCACACACACACACCACACACACACACTCTTAGAGAATAAGAATAGTCTGTTTGTTTTCATTGTCTTCAACAACGGGCTACATTTTAAATCACCAATAGAGAGCTCTTTGCCACTTTACTAGAACCAGAGCCTCTAGAAGGCTCTGACTAGAACTTACAGACCAAACAGGGGGCAGGTATGGCCCTCTATATACAACAGGATGGAATGCACATGATTTCAACACCAAACTGGTTCTAGGGTTTGTGGCTGCCTTTTCATGGTAAATGAGCATAGGCCTATATCCCCCAACCATCCTCTCCCTCCACCTACCAACAGCATGTACCGTCACTAACCTGCAAGACCTCCACATTACAAGTCAATGTGGAACTTGCAAAAAAAGATGATATTACATACAGTATCTAGTAGCCTAATCAGAAAAGTAAGTAGGTAACATTTATTTATATAGCACCTTTCGAAATAAAGTTACAAGGTGCTGTACAGCAGGACAACAAGGCACAAAGGAACAAATAGCAATGACAAAAATAAAAGCAGATACAATTGAATACAACAATAGCCTAAATGAAGAGATAAAACCTTTACAGGACAGATCTAAATGAGTTATTAAAGTTGCTGACCGACTCTCCATTTTTTATAGATAGAGGAAGGGCGTTCCAAAGTGTGGGCGCGACCAGTTCAACGGCCCTGTCACCCTTCCAGGAATGTTCAGGAGGTCTCAGCGCTGTTCAAGAAATACACCTTAATATCCAAACAGGAGCCCTTGTATGAGGTTTCTTATATGCATGCACCTCTTGGTACCAGGGAGACTGTGGCTCAGGAGGTGGAGCAGGTTGTCCAAATGATCCATGGGGTCGGTGGTTCGTATCCCGACTCCTCCTGTCTACATGTTGAAGAGTCCTTGGGCAAGACACAGAACAGGAAATTGCTCCCTGTGTCACATGAGTGAAGTATAATGCATGTAAAGTGCCTTGGTCAGGTACTGCTTGGCCTCACTTCCCAAACCAACCTACCCATTTTGATAAGCCTAAGCCATTCCAGTGAATGGGGTTGTCAGGACTACAGTATTTTGCAATGGGACTGGTCTGATTTGCTACACCATCCCCTGTGTATACCTGTCTAAATATACCACACCCAGATTTGGTTGAAACAAGGGATTAAATTCATTTAGCTTCTATGTGACTAAAATTTGGAACGCCTTACCAATATCCATTAAGACATGTGAACCCTTTGACTCCTTCAAAGAGCACCTACGGACAGCTGCAATTCGAAGCAGCCCCTATAAATTACATTTGAGGTAGTAGCAGTGTTTGTATTAGTCTGGCAGGTGTAGGTGTGCACGTGGTGTATGTGTAGGTCATTTGGTAAATATGGTGTCTGGTGTATAAACATTGCATACATTCATGAATCCACGTCTGACTGGATGTCGCTATTGGGCAGTTTTTTTTAATATATTTTTTTACCCTAAATCCTACGGCAGGATAATAAGGCAAACTTTAAGTAGCATGTGACATATCAAATGAGGCAGTTTTCATAATTCTGAATCCATTCCAAGCATTAGAATGACACTCGTTGGGCTAAATATAACGATAGCTTGCTCAAAATGTACTTCATCACATTTGTTATGCCTCTAAGAGCATAGAGTCTGTCTTTACTCTCATACTACATACATACAGCACACACACACACACACACACACACACACACACACAAGCTTTACAAGAGAATGAGATGGCATGGGAGGTTGAGCCCTCAAATGGCAACATTAATAATGAGCTCACTATAGAAGAAGTTCAATTAGCTATAAATAAAGCAAAAAAGGGAAAGGCACAGGCATAGAAAATCTGCCTAATGAAATCTTGAAATCACCTATGCTATCTCACACTCTATTTGTTGTGTTTAAAACATGTTTTGAAATCGGTAAAATACCCTCTACATGGCTTCGATCCATTATAACACCTATATTCAAAAGTGATGACCCGAGGGTGCCTCTTAATTATAGAGGGATCAGTCTGTTGAGTACAGTTTATAAGCTATATTCTTCCATACTTAATGACAGACTTATGGTCCACTTAGAGAAAAGACATCTACTTGTAGATGAACAAAATGGGTTTCGTAAAAATAGAGCGTGCATTGACCACCTTTACTCATTATGTACAATCGTAAGGACCAGGCTGGTTGAAAGGAAACCCACATTTGTTTGTTTTATTGATTTTAAAAATGCGTTCGATTTTGTCAATAGGGACCTACTCTGGTGTAGACTGTTAGAATATGGAGTGACTGGAAAGTTCTACAAGGTTCTACAATCATTGTACAGTGCTCCCGTAGCCTGTGTTAAGATAAATGAATCCTGTACAGACTGGTTTCCAACACCTCTGGGAGTTAAACAAGGAGATAACCTTTCACCCACCTTATTTGCAATTTTTATTAATGATCTAGCATGCAACATTAAGTCGCTTAATTGTGGTGTGCAATGTGGAGAATTTGCAGCAAGTACCGGTATCTTGTTGTACGCGGACGATATTGCCCTGCTGGCCGAAAATGAATCTAATATGCAAAAAATGCTTTCCTATGCGAATGATTGGTGTAAAAAATGGAGGATGTCTATCAATGACAAGAAAACAAATGTGATACATTTCAGAAGATCTCAAACTCATATCAGTAAATTTCAGCTTTATTTCGGAGAAAAAAAGATCAACTATGTAAAGTCTTACAAATATCTGGGTTTCCACGTTGATGAGCATATGAGTTTTGTTCATGGATCCACAGTCCTTTCTGAGTCTGCAGGCAGAGCCTTAGGAGGAGTAATCGGTAAAATCAAAGCACTTAGAGATGTGGGGTTCACACCTATACAACACTGTATCAGGCCTGTGTTTGCCCAGTCCTAGACTATGGTGCTGGTGTCTGGGGTCATGGGAGATTCCCCAAGAGTGTAGCTGTACATAATAGAGCCCTTCGATACTACCTCGGTGTACATAAATATGCAGCAATGGCAGCAGTCTCAGGTGACATGGGGTGGGAACCCTGTGAGGTTAGGTGGAAGGTCTGCACTACCAGACTGTGGAACAGATTAGTAACTATGAATGACAACAGATTAACAAAGAAAGTATTTAGTTGGGACAGACAGCAGAAGGGACCATGGATTGAGGATATGCGTAATATGTTCTGTGAATGTGGAATTGAGGACGATTTTCTTACTCTAAACTATGTAAATATAGTAGAGCTAAAGCAAATACTTCTAGATAAGGTCAAACACACTTGGGAAGAAGAGATTGGGAATAAACCAAAATTACGTACATATAGGGAGATCAAACATGATTATTCAGTTGAAAATTATGTTTTATTTAATATCCCAAAGAAGCAAAGATCACTCTGTGCCCAGATTAGAGGGGGTATACTGCCACTTTATATAGAGACAGGTCGTTATACAGGGTTAGATGAAGACAGAATATGCCAAATGTGCAATCTTAATGAAGTAGAGAACGAGTACCATTTTGTGTTGTATTGCCCTTTCTATGAGAAGGTTAGAGAAGAACTGTTTAAGAAAATAAATTATGTTAACGTGTTGAATATGAATGATGCACAACTATTTAAATGTCTATTTGAAAAAGATCCATTTAAACTAGCAAAGTACTTAGAAAAAGCATGGGATCTGAGGAAAAGATCAATATACAGTCAAGTCTGAGAGATACTGTATAGGATAGAGGCAGTGTTGTTGTTTTTGTTTTATGCTTTTGTTTTGTTGTATGTTTTTGTTGTATTTTTTCAATTGAATGTGATCGGCACTGCCGGAAAAAATAAGTTTATATGTGACATGAGATATTTGTACTCTGTATGAAAAGGTGTCATATAATCCCATAAGGGATGGGCCACAAGGTGGCATGACACTTAAATAAACCAATTCATTCATTCATTCATTCATTCACACACACACACACACACACACACACACACACACACACACACACACACACACACACACACACACACACACACACACACACACACACACACACACACACACACACACACACACACACACACACACCTTTTTGGGGGAGTTTAAAATAATTTGATTTCATTAATGTCAGAAAGTTCATTTATTCATTGAAATTGTGGATCTTATAAGTGTTTTTTAGCAGTAGTTCACTTATGGACTACTTGTGTGCAATGTGTTTTTTATTCAAATAATAATGTATGAAATTTAGATGAAAGCCAAGATAATCATACATTATATAGAAATAGCAGTGGTTAATAGAAATAATAATCAAAATAGCTTATGTAATGTGTTTATTATTATTTTTACACATAAGCACTGTATTGTATGCATTCTGGCAGAAGTAGGGTGAGGCTTCTGAAGGGGTTTATGAGATCAAAATATTCCCACAATATCACAGCAGCCTCTTAGACAGTGGGATATTTTGATCTCAATTGCTGGTGCCTAAATACCGGGCCAGCTGCTTTGGAGCTGCCAAAAAAGAAGTTCATAAATATCGAACATGTCAAACAGTCCACATTTCCAAAAGGAAATGTATGTATTGGATTCAGTCAGAGCCAAAACAGGGATAAAACATATCCCCACAGGAAATAAAAAGACATGGTGATATCAAAAGCCAAACATCCCAATCCCCTCAATGGACCTTTAGCTAAGCCCCTCCCAAACTGCTATTGTCCAACAGACCTTAGATAACCCTCTCCCCAAACTACTATGGTCCGATCACAGCTAAGCATAACATTGTTTTAAAAAATAAATGTCACACACACATTTTCCACTGCATAGGGCATGCCTTGTTGATGATTTTGAAGGTCTGGTTCCAAAAATGAACCAGTATTTATTGTGTTAGGCCATGATATTTACATTGGAATGAATGAATGAGGTTGGGGCTTAGCTAAAGGTCCATCGAATGCTTAATAGTCATCACCCCGGCTCACCACCTCTTTGCAGGTGGGCCTGAGAATGATGGTGTGCTCAAACTGAGAAGTGTAGCAGCCCTTGATGTCACAGAGGGGTGGGTAGGCTTCCACAATGCCCAGCTTCTGCAGGTCCCTAAGTGCCATCAGATACTTACTCTCTCCCACACGGTCAAGCCAGCGGCGGCAGAAGGCCAGCGTGCCAAAGTTTTCGTTGATCACTTTCAGGAGATGCATGGTTTTTTGTTGCTTGATGGATTTGTGGCCAGCGCCAAAGTTCTTCATATAGTGAGAACATTCCATATCATCATGGACCACACCTTTACCTGTGCTGCCGAACGTCTCAATGGCATACACCTCTCCTTCCTCCATCCTTGTCGCTTCCCCTCCCTTAACAATGGGCACGGACTTACCGGCATGTATTCTGTATTGAGCAATCGCGTGACCACTCAGATTTCTAATTGGCTTCACTTGATATGTCTTCCCATCAAGCTCAACCTCATATGACTCCATGACTTCTTGAATTGCCTCACCAATGTCGCAAAGACGCACGTCGATTCCCGCGTTTCTGATACCGGTGTTAGTGGCGTCTCTCACAGCCTCCAGCAGCCTGTCGTACTTTGGGTTAAACGCGACGGTGAAAGCGCAGTCGATGATCCTCCCGTTGACGTGTGTGCCAAAGTCTATCTTACAGACGTCATCATACTGCAGGACTGTGGAGTCTCCCGCGTTGGGAGTGTAGTGGGCAGCACAGTGGTTCAAGGAGCAGCCTGTTGGAAAGGCCAGGCCTGCATTCAGCCCGTTCTCCTTGATCAGCTTGCGAGAGCAGTCCTCCAGCCGTTCACAGATATCAATCATGGTCATACCGGGTTTGATGAAACTGCGGACATGCTGGCGGACCTGTCTATGGACCTCGGCTGCCTGTCTGAAGTCGTTCCACATCTCCTCGTTGGCATTGTCCCGCAGGCGCTTCTCCTCGTTGGTGGTACGCCAAACTGCGCTACGACCGTCCTGCACCACGGGATATTCGCATTCTTGCCCAATGGGGAATACTCCATTTGGATATAACTCACAGACTGGCACAGATGGAGGGTCGGTCTGGGTTTTCGGGTATGACTCACAGGCTGGCACAGATGGGGGATCAGTCAGGGATTCTGGGTACGACTCACAGACTGGCACATACGGGGGTCGGTCTGCGCTTTAGGTCCTTTTTTCTTTCTTTTTTTCTTCTTTTTCCCTGTAGAGTCTTTGCCAGCATCTCCATCATCCTCTCCAGCCACCTCTTTCTCCTTGTCATCAAGAGACAGTTCCTCCAGTTGTTTGGTTATGCTAGCCGTTCCATCAATGTCTTCCTCAGTAGCTTCTAATGTTACAGACTTGCTCTTCTTGTTTTTCTTCTTCTTGGCAGTTTTTTGGGCTGGGTCGGTGTCCTCGGTGACCACGTGTAGGAACAAGTCCTCGTCTGGGTTATGGTGCTCCTCTATAACATTCATAATGAATCACGGGTACTACTGGAAAAAATGTAATTTTACAAATTTCCCTTCTGGGTGTTTATCCAAGTAAGCTCTAGCAAATGTATCCTCAAAAATACTTTGCTACTGTGATGAAGTACATCTAATAATATACTAGGTGAGTTCCAGGTGATATAATACTTAGTGCAGTAAGAATTACCGGTAAAGAAATGTTTATGACATCATATTGATGATGTCCGGAATCTCCATACATGGACAGCATTCTTAAATGGGGGTACCAATACCCCTAAAATATTTGAGGTTTGTGAGTTTTGTGAAGTATGGGCTTTGTGAGAGTAGAAAATTGCAGAAATTGCCACAATTAGCTTAGAATCTAAGCCGGTTTAGGTGATGACATAATGATGACGTAAGTAAGAGACCTTTATAACTGTTGTCATAAGTATTTGTTCCGCTCACACACATACTGATCTAGTATAGTGTAAAATAGAACAGCAGTGAAATCCACACACCATATCTCAAACACTCACCATAACCCTAACCCTCTCCCAACTCTTAATGCACCCGCATTGGGCACTTGCCTAAACCTAACCTTAACCCTGTCCCAACCCTGAATGCATGTCTGACCAATGGTAAACCAAAGTTTGCCTTCCGTACTAACAGTGTTAGTTTACTGTTAGCATTAGAACTGTTTTGTTGGAAAAATGCTCGGACATTCAGTGGTTACCTTTGTATAGTGTGTGACGTCATATCATAACGCTAGTCAGATAAATATATACAGTGACGTTGATGCCTTTTAACACCGACATCGTCCAAGGACGAGAAAAAGAGAAAATACAACGCAGAGACAAGATTAAGCAAAACAGGCAGGCAGAGAGAAAAAGGAGCTGGTAAATTTGTAAATGCTGAGAGACACAGCGTTTGCAATACAAGTAGATACATATCAATTCAACAATCCATTTCGATTTTTTTTTAATTATATAGACAATCCAGGGAAGGACAATGGACTGGGCAGAAGAGTCCAAACACGTTGATGCAATTTTCAAGGCTAGACTGAAAGAAAATAACATACATAAAAACCAAAGGGATGAAGTGATGGGGGATGAATTCTACATGAACAGACCTGAAAGCCTAACAGTTGAAGAGATGGATGATGAATTCTACCAGGATAATACTTTACATAGGGCTAAAAGTCTAACACATGAAGAGATGGGTGGTGAATTCTTCACAGATAATGCTCTGAACATGTATGAAAGACTAACAGTTGAGATGGACGATGACTCCGACATGGATAATACTATGAACAGGTCTACAAGACTAACGGTTGATGAGATGGGAGGTGACTTATATGTGGCTAATGCTCTGAATAGGTCTATAAGCCTAACAGTTGGTGAGATGGATGGTGAATTCGACATACCTAATGATCTGAACAGGTCTAATAACCTAACAGTTGATGAGACAGATGGTGAATTCGACATAACTAATGCTCGAAACAAATCTAGTAGCCTGACAGTCGGTGAGGCAGAAATCGAATTCGACATGGTTAATGTTCTGAACAAGTCGAATAGCCTGACAGTTGATGAGACAAATGCTGAAGTTGACATGGCTACTGCTCTGAGCCGGTCCAAATGCCTGACAGTTGATACGATGGATGAATTTGACATGGCTAATGCTCTGAACGAGTCCAAAAGCCTAACAGTTGATGAGATGGATGGTGAATTCTACGTGGCTAATACTCTGAAAAATTCTGAAGAGATGGGAGATGAATTCTGCACAGACAATACTCTAAACAG
The DNA here is from genome assembly GCA_039105355.1 of Benthosema pterotum. Taxonomy (NCBI): domain Eukaryota; kingdom Metazoa; phylum Chordata; class Actinopteri; order Myctophiformes; family Myctophidae; genus Benthosema; species Benthosema pterotum. The sequence goes on from CM076968.1 coordinate 34,703,163, forward strand.
ACCTAAAGGCCTAACAGGTGAAGAGATGGGTGATGAATTCCGCATGGCTAATAGTCTAAAGAGCCCTAAAAGCGGAACAGATGAAGAGATTGTCCAAGAATTGCGTGTAGCTAAACCTCGGAGCAGGCCTAAAAGAGTAAAGGTACTAACAGATGAAGAAATCTTCAAAGAATTGTGCTTAGCTAACGGAATAAATTCTCGCACAAAGGATTTTAGCTCGATTGCTTCCCTGGAGATCTTCTTCCATGGTTTTCCCAGGATGGTTGGGCTTTGTCACTTTCCAAGGCTCTGCAAGCTTACAATAGTTAATCAGAGCATAAGAAAGATCCATGGCCTTGAATGTTGCCCCCTGCTCAAAGAGCTTTGGGTGGTTGAATGCAGACTGAAGGAGATATCTGGGATACAAAATTGCCTTCACCTACAAAAGCTCTATCTTTATGATAACCAGATCAGTGAAATTGAGAATTTGGAGTTACATGTTAATCTTCAAGTGCTGTGGCTCAACAATAACTACATCACTGATATTGGGGGTCTGGGTACACTTAAAGAACTGAAAGAATTAAACCTAGCTGACAACTGTATTGAAAACATTGGTCATAGCCTTGATTTGAATATGAACCTTCAACATCTTAACCTCTCTGGAAACAAAATCAGCTCATTTAAGGAGCTTACCCTGCTAGCCAAATTGCCACACCTCAAGAAACTGGAACTGAAGTGCCCCCTGTCGATCTCCAACCCAGTGTGCCTGCTCTTTAACTATGCAATCCACGTTCTTTACCACTTGCCTCGCCTCCGGCGTCTCGACAACTACGATGTCTCGAGCAAGCAAGTGAAGCAAGCAGCGGAATCCACAGTTATGAAAAAGATGATGTATTATAATATGCGTGTCCGCACCGCCCAGAAGAGGAAACTGGCGGAGATCCAGGACAATCTTCTGAAGCAGAAGAACACTGTGTCAGAACTGCCCGTGGAGCGCATCAGGGAACTACGTTATGCTATCAAAGGTTTGGAGTGTGAATTCTCAGAAAGGCTACACTGCTGCAAGAAGTTACGCTGCAAGATGGAAATACTGAGGGGGAGGCTCCAACATTGGGACAAAAAGTTGGAAGAGATTGAAACCTGGTATAAGCACAGATTGTCACAAACTACTAGCAGAAATGCGTTTATGGTCAACTGCCTGTTGATAGAAATGAAGACTTTGGGAAATGTTCGTTTTGAAGAAGGTTGCTCTGCAGACCCTTGGTTTATGTCCTGTCATGATCTTGTGCAATCACGCTTTTCAGCTCCCGACTACTTGCATCATGGCATCACCGGTGTCAAGGTCAACCACATTGTCCGCATTCACAATCGCGCCTTGATGCTTCGGTTTGATGACAAACTTCATAGCCTCTTAGGCTTTGAAGGTTTATTTTCGGTGTTCTCACAAAACTCTAAACAACGACTGGACTACTTGTTTTACAGGTCTGACCCTGAATGTACCACAGAGCAGAATGGGACCTTATACATAGCAGAAGAAGGCTTTCAAAATCCAGAAATGTATAAGGCCTTAGGCAGAGAGGGTGCTGTGCCCTTATCTAATAGCCTATTTGTGGCTGAACAGCCCAGAATTGAGTATGCACAGCGCAACGTCAGTCAGAGCTCCTCCAGACTAAACAAGGATTCTGTCCCTTTCAGACATGGTCAGATCATTCTTGCCAAAGTATTCTTTGGTCGATGTTTCCCAATCCGGGAAGGAGATCCAGTAGAGAGCAGTTGTTATCCCAAAGCCCACTCTGTATATCGTAGTGTGCACAGTTGCTGTGCAGCGTCAAGTCTCACACAAAGTCAATGGTTTGTGTTTGACCATGAGCTGGTCTTGCCTGAGTACATCATTGACTTTGAGTACACCACCCAGGACCCAGCTCCGCCTGCCCTCCCTAGCCTTGGCATGGGTCAAGATCACATCCTCCTTGATGAGAAGGCCATCAATATGGAACCTATGCTCAAACCACGGCCTAAGTTGTCAAGCCTCGATGAGGAGATTTTGCTTAATGTGACCAAAGCTGATGCACTCAGCCAGATCACTGTACTGAATCTCACTGGCAACAGCCTGAAAAAGCTAACAGAGATCTCCAGCATGCAGGCATTGCGGCAACTAACTGTCAGCTTCAATGAACTCACACACCTGGATGACATCTCCCATATGCCTAATCTGGAGTTTGTGGATGCCAGCCATAACAACTTAGTCACCCTGGATGGGATGAGAGGACTGGGACAGCTGAGAGAGCTAGACTTGCGCTGGAACCAGCTGGCAAGAGCACGGGAGGAAATGATCGTGCTCAGAAAGCATGCCCCCTCTCTTCAGAAACTGGACACTCGGCACAATCCTTGGCAGAGGCCGGAGACACTTAGAATGACCATATTGGGTCGTCTCAAGGACCTCAGACACTTGGATGATGTATTGGTTGCAGAGGACAAGGACGCTGCTGTTCAGAAACCTACTGGCTCCATAATTAACCAGTCGTCTCTTCTAACTCACAGCCGTACAGACAGTGACCAACCATGCAGCCTCAGCCTGCTATCAACAGCCCAGCTCATATGCCAAATGAGCCCAGCACCATGGGACCTGAACAGAGAACCAGATCCTGGCTGGATGTACAAGATCACAGCCCTGAATCTTGACAGCCAAGGGATCTCCAAGCTGTCAAACCTGGATAAGTTGATCAGCTTACGTTGGGCTTCCTTTAACAACAATGACATTTCTAAACTGGAGGGACTGGACAACTGCCTGCGCCTGGAGGAACTGTCCCTCGATGACAACTGTATTACCAGTATGGATGGGCTACCCAAACTTTGCCACCTGTCCAAGCTCAGTTTGAATGGCAACAGGCTGTCTCGTCTGGAGCCCTCTGTCCTGGGCCAGCTCCCGTACCTACACTTCCTGTCTGTGGAGAATAACCGCATCAATTCCATGTCTGGCATCCAGAAGGCCCGTTCCCTCTTTGAGCTTTACATTGGCAACAATCATATCTGCACCACACGAGACATCTCAAATTTGAAGTCACTGAGAAAGCTTGTCATTCTTAATCTTCATGGGAACCCTTTAGTAGAGAAAACAGAACACTATCGTATTTATATGGTGTTCCAACTGCCTTCCTTAAAAGCACTGGACGGTATTACAGTGGATGTGAATGAAAAGGAGAATGCAAAGGATGTGTTTGGGGGGCGTCTGACTCCAGACACAATTGCAGAGAAGCTGGGGCACTCAAACTACTCAGATATTACTCACCTCCGTCTGTGCTCCAGCTCCATTAGGGTGGTGGACCTGGCCCCAGCAGACCTCTTTCAAAATCTGCATCATGTCATCTTTGATCACAACAACCTTAAGTCCTTTTCAGGCCTGATTGACCTGCCTAAGGTCAAATTTCTCTCTCTGAATCACAATTCCATTGATTCTATCCTACCCAGACAGCAGGTTCAGGCGCACATGACCACCAGACAGGTGTTACACCACAAAGTGACCTCCAGTGGCTATGGTCAACAGAACAAGGGCAGCAGAGATGGCCCAACGGAAAGCTTGGAACCACTGATGGACAGCCTGGAGGTGCTACATTTGAGTCACAATGGCATCTCCAATATGGCCAAGCTGCAGCTCAGCAGGTTCAAGAGTCTCAAATCACTCTTTCTTCAAAGTAACGACATCAGCCAGGTGGAAGGCTTGGAGGGGTTGCGAAACCTCAGGGAGCTGGCGCTGGACAGGAACCGTATCAAGGCCTTCAGTCATAACTCCTTCATAGGCCAAACAGCACTGGTGGAGTTGCGCCTGGCAGAGAACCGCATTCGAGAGTTAAATCATTTGGATCCGATGGTTAAACTCTGTCGCCTGTTCCTTGACAAGAACAGCCTAAGAGATGTTACAGAACTTGACAAGCTAGAAGTCCTTCCCTCGCTGACTGAACTCTCTCTTATTGACAATCTGGTTAGCAGACGCTCCATACACAGAATTGTGCTAGTGCAGCGTCTCTCCAAACTGCAGATCCTGGATGGAGTAATTGTCACCCACGAAGAGAGGGCTGGGGCTGAACTCCTCAATACGGACACACTGTGCCCATCAGCCTCTATGCCTACACTATCTCCGCCCGGAAATGTGTCTCTAAAGATGACGAGCCTGAGTGGGGGACAGCAGAAGGGTATGTCAGAGGATAGAACCCAAAAGCAGATGACAAAGTTCAAACTCTTAAAGTCACCAACCAGATCCAAATTAAAAAGACAATTCCAGATTCAAATGTTAGGGCAAGAGGGTCCGAAATAGGCGACTCGGGCTTGCAAGCTAACAAAAGAAACAAAAATATAACACCTAGGTAAGTAGAATGAACTGTGAGTTGCACGGCGATTAATTGGTGCGGTTTGAATTATCATGAAACACTCCACTATGTGTTGTTTTCGAGGGGCACTAGCCCCACCTGTATACAGCTTTAATGTTTAATTGTTTTTCAACTATATTTCTTTTAAAAATGTCTTTGATAAAGAACAGAAATGTTCTCTCTTAAACTAATATTATCACCCGTCGCTAACACAAATATTATATTGTAATTGATATTTAAACCTAGAGCGCCCCTGACTTTACACAGGTGTGATTTTTTTTTCTTCCCCTAAATGTACTCACACTGGACTTAGTGTTTTCTTGTTTTCGCGGTTTTCAGTCACTTTCCCGTCTGTGCATACAATTAAGTTAAGGTAAGTCTGTGAACTTGTTTAGATGAATACAACATTTTACACTATATACAATATTATAATTATAAATTTTACATTGTTGCGAACTTAGTGAGCGAGATTACTATGTAAGCCAGGCAGAAATGTCTGTGTGTGCGTGTGTGTTTGTGTGCGTCACACTTCATATTTGGGTATCCCCGATATGGGAAGCAACAGCGTTCGCTTCCCACTCACCAGTAATATGAGTTCTAAATGGCTATAGCTGCATTCCTCTATCATTATTTATTAGTGGGGTTGCCAAGGGGAACCCCACTACTGTTAATTTAATGGCTGTAAACTTTTTCTAATATTTATTTTGTAAACTTCCAGCCACTGAGAAACCACTGTTCTAGATGATGTAACTAAAGCATGTTTCAAAATTATGTATGTATCGGCTGAGAATGTGTATGTTGCTCTACTCCACAGGGTTTAATGAATGAAGCTAGAAAACCTAGACAGCGGTGGAGAACTTTAGGACTCGGAGCAGCAGTCGTACCACAAGTTGCAGATTACAATGTCAACAGGGCAACCCCACATTGCAATTTGCAACTGCAAAATTGCATTCATTCTAGTTATGTATTTGTTATTGTGTTTGTATCATGGGCGTATTCTCCTTTAGCCATTTTCAATGGTGTTTTGAATAGTTGAAGTGTATCAATGTAGTTCTCTACCTGTTTACCTGTCGTATCACAAGTATTATTTTCGCCAACAGCAACAAGATAGGATCCTTAATGAGCATTGCAGCTGCTCCAGTGCACAGAATGTGCTCATGATATGATTGGACATCATGTTATTTACATCATCAGATGTCACCATTGTGATGAAAGGCATCATTTTTTGGGGATCGCTGCCTCTAGGAGTGTACAGGAGGTGGATACAGTCCGCTCACTTCTCTCTGTGTTTGTCCCTCACTTCTAAAAGTCCCACTACAAAACACTGGCTGTCTCTACTATATGAGTTCCATTATCATAACTGTTTGTTTTTCTTATACATGACCTAACCAATGATGGTCAAGACACTTTTATTTTATTGTCACATGGTGGAGAGTATGTTTTACCCCCCGTCCGTCCGCCGTGCACAGCCCAGGCCGCACCCAAGTGGCGGGTTTGGGTGATGTCATCATATTAGCTTGCTCCACTCACGTACAAGTAGGCCATGGCCTACTTGTTCGCTCCGCTCACGTACGCTCACTCTGATGTCATCAGAGCCACAACTGACCTGGCCTGGTGGAGACCTGTGCCACGAAGGGGCACTGATCTAGTTATTACTTGTTACTTGCGTGAGCGTAGCGGGCACAAGTCAAGTGAACGGTGCACAGCCGTCAACCGTCCCTCAAAGTACTCCAATTGGCTGATTTAGGTGATGACGTAATGGTGACGTAATTAAGAGATAAGTATAATCATGAGTATTATTAGTCATGATTATCTACTGGAGGTGTAGGGGTACTTACATCTCCAGTAGAGGTGTAAGTACCTCTACTGTACTGTACTGATCTAGTTATTGAGTATCGCTGTCTCTACTGTGCTTTAGTCTTAATTAAAGTTAAAGATCCACTTTAGCCATCTTAATAGCTCTTTTGAGTTGATTGGAACCATTTGTGTTGAAGTGTAAATATAAACGGAACGCTACATCATGCTACAAAAACACCTGTCCTGTGACTGATATTCTCCTAACACATAAGGGGCCTCTGTATTTTCAATTGATTTTTTTATTTATCTTATTTATTTTTGAGGAGTGCTAGCTCCTACATGGAGTGCAAGCTCCTACATGCACAGCTTTGAACGATCATTTGCTGAGCATGGAAATGTGATCCCCTTACCCCTTGCATCACACAAGTGATTTTCTTTCTTTAATTTGTTGCTATTATTATTTTTAAGGGGCGCTGTCTCCTCTACAAGTTTAATTAAGTTTGTTATATTCAGGTTTAATGTTTGTTTTTCAACAATGTTTGTTTAAAATTGACATTGACAATGGCATTGACAATGAAGAGAAATTAGCCTCCACACCTGTAGAATTCCCAGACTCCGCCTGAACCAGTTGATTACGTGTCTATTTCGCTGATGGTCATAAAGTATGATTAAAATATGCATATTTTTGTAATGTGTAATTAATAGTAGGCCTACATTGTGGTTTCGAATGAATATCAAAAGAGTTAAAATACGAATCTATCATTTTAATATTGAAAATTGTAGCAGCCTAATATGGAGAAAAACTTAATTTATATGTGCTTGTCCTGTACTTGGTGACTGATCTAAGATCCTAGGTCCCATAGATCAGAAGTCCCATTAGTCACCGGTAAAGCTAGACTTCTGCCTATATATATATATATATATATATATATATATATACACACAATATGTATATATATATATACCTTAATTTTATTTTTATTTATTACACACAGCTGTATCTAACCTGCCTTCTGAAAGTTCTGATCAATGACTTAAAACAAATTTAATTTCAATGCAAAACAACAGAAGACAACTTCTTCTTTTGGAGAAGGATTCGCCGCCAAGATGTTGAATGAACTGCATTCAACGAATGCACCTGTGCAAATTGCCATTGTCAGGCATCCATGGTGACAGTTTGTTATGTGGAAGATATCTGACTTTATATATCTATTATATAATGTCTCGTATAAACTTTTACATGTCAAAGTTAACCCGATGACGACTGAGAGCCACGGTGGGAGTTTGAGTGACGGCAAGTTCGAGATAAGTAGACACAGCATGCAAGAACCTTTTGCATCCTGTCTATACGGCACATTGAGGTCCCCAGAGTGGGTTGGGCTAGAGCCCACAATTTTACACAGCTTCATTCAAGTCTAATGAGCAGAGAGTCCCTTGTGGGATTACGGCATTCTTGGACAAGGGCATCTCCATGGCTCCCATAACCCCAATACAGTCTACAGGGACAGGTGCTCCTTTGCCACAGACCACAAGTTGCAATCTCCTCCAGCCCACATTACCACACGCCACAACATCTCTAGACATCAGCATCTACATGTCCTCTGGGGTAATGGATAGGAAGAACGAGGAGGTGCTTTTGATGCCAACCTTCCTTAACTCGAATGGATGTGCTCAGTCGGTCATCCTTGCCAAACATCCAGACGAGGTCAGACATGAGAACACCCCTGGAGGAGCATACGAGCTTGCAGAGGTCATCTCAGTCACAGACAGAGAAAGTGACTGGTCACAGATGATAGTGAATGCCAGCCAGAGCAATGAAAGCATTGTCACCATCACCACCGACCAGATCCCCAAACTACCGGTTGGACCGCTGAGGTCCCTGAATGAGACCTCCTTTACTATCCTTTACCAGGTAGTGTTTCCGTTCCTCTTGTCAGGGTTTGGGACCGTGGCAGCAGGTTGTGTCCTAGACATCGTTCAGCACTGGAAGGTGTTTAAAGATGTGACTTATATCTTCATTCTGGTTCCAGGGCTAATGGGGCTTAAAGGTGATTTGGAGATGACACTGGCTGCAAGACTCTCAACAGCAGCTAACATTGGTCTGATGGACATGCCATGGAGAATCATAGGCAACTTGGCCCTCATCCAGGTCCAGGCCACTGTTTGTGGTTTTGTTGCCGGAATAGTTGCAATTATTATAGGCTCCATCTCAGAGCAACAGTTCAGGCTGGAGCATGCAGTTCTGCTGTGTTCGTCCAGCGTGGCCACTGCATTCATAGCCTCCCTACTGCTGGGGCTGATGATGACTGGTGTGATCATGGCATCCATGAAGGCGGGGATCAACCCTGACAATGTGACCACACCCCTGGCTTCCAGCCTGGGAGACCTCATTACCGTTTCTCTGCTGGCAACCATCTCAAATGGACTGTACACAAAGCTGGAGAACAATTACTATGCCAACCCGTTAGTTTGTGCAGTGTTTGTGGCATTATGTCCATTGTGGGTGCTCATCGCAAGGGGTGTCCCCTCTACTAGGGAGGTGCTTTACTCAGGCTGGAAGCCTGTCATCATTGCCATGTTCATCAGCAGCATTGGTGGTCTCATCTTAGAGAAGACCATCTCCGATCAGAACTTTGATGGTATGGCTGTCTTCACTCCGGTCATCAACGGGGTGGGAGGAAACCTAGTCGCAGTCCAAGCCAGTAGAATATCCACCTATCTACACATGAACAGTCCTCCGGGCCCTAATGCCAGGAGTTGCCCCACACCTTGTAACACCTTCTTCAGTCCAATGTTGAATTCTCGCTCGGCCCGTATTCTCCTTCTCCTTGTTGCCCCGGGACATCTGGTCTTCCTCTACACCATCACCGGTCTGAAGGGAGGTAACCCGACGTTCGCCTTTGTTGCCTCCTACTTAACTGCTGCCCTTTTGCAGGTGATGATCCTACTCTACCTGGCCAACTGGATGGTCAACTGGCATTGGGGTCGTGGGACAGACCCTGACAGCTACTCCATCCCCTACCTGACAGCCATTGGGGACCTGTTGGGGACAGGCCTGCTAGCACTGAGCTTTCTAATTCTGTGGCTTATTGGGGAGACTGAACACACACAAATGACCTGAATGACACAACCTCTGTGTAACCTTGGTGTATCCAACCGGTAAATGCTATTGTCGGAGCATTCTGGCAGATGAGGTTCACGATTGATACAAAACGAGATTGCTGATTTTTTTCCCCTTCAGCGATTCTAGGTTTCTTAGTGCATATGCACTAACTGTTCACTTCGGAGACAGCATAATAGCAGTAGGGCAACTGTGTACTGCTAGCTACAGTATAATAACTTGCCATTACCATCATGTGGTTTGACTTCCATGATCTACAGAGGGTTAGCAGACAGCTGAACTACCACATTTTCTTGAGACTACAGAAGTAGTAGTAAGTAGCTGTGATGTAGCTTGATGTACAAGTACACCCTCTGGACATGACACTGTCGTAGAGCTGCCAGCTCAGTGATCTTGTGGTTGGAGTGTCTGCCCTGGGGCCCTAACTCTGGCCAAGTCATACCAGATTCCAAAAAATGTGAGCCAGTCCCTAATCGTTTGTCACTCAACATCAAGGGCTGGATATGTGTACTATAAGCTGCAATAATATATAAATCTTGAATCTTAAAACAGATATTCTCCTACTCTATGTAATGCTTTTTGTAAAGACGTTGTTTCCGCCTATTACTGTGCACAGATTGTTGCCGCATGTGTGAATGAAGTAAGTGGTTTTGCAAACACTGGTGAAGATGGTTTGGTAATTGCACAAGCAGAAACATTGATTTAAAACTACAAATGCACTCTGTCTAGTTGCCAACTTGTGTTTTTCTCACAAGTACTGTGACTAGCTAATCCAGGAGGGGCGAAATCAATTTGCGACCACGGTCGCGACTAATATGTTATTTTCCAACTTCCATGAAATCATTTTGCGACCATGTCTCAGCTAATGTCTATTACAATTTCTGTTCTAAATCCTTTAGACCCATTTTTGACCTCAAACTAACCTTGAAAAATACCTTAGTCACCATTATCAGTTAACAAGGGAACACCAGTTATTCTCCCACAAAGATATACTCTTGAATATTGCAACTCTATGAAAAGTCTTGTTTATCCTTTTGTAAAGACGTTTCTGCCTACATTAGATGTGCACAGAATGTTCCATACAAGTATTGCTAGTAACTAACTATTACAAGTCTATTACAACTGCTGTTCTAAATCCTTTTGACCCATTATTGACCTTTTAATAATCTTTACAAATACATAATGTCAACATCAACAGTTAACAAGAGACCACCATTCTTAACTATCTTAGTGATATCTGCAAGAATGGTGGCCCCATTAGCCAGTGTACAACACCGACATGCATACTATGCATACACAGACTAAAGGGCGCTCTGCTCTGCTAATATGATGAATTACGGCATTAATTCTCAAAGAAAACAACTTCTCAGAGTACCTCTGTTGGATTTAGGGAAAAAGGACCAATGCAATATGCATCGGTCAATAAAACAGGAATTTATTCCTGTTTTTTCAATAAAACAGGAATTTATTAAAACTATCAACCTCTATCTCACTACTACTAATCCATCCAAGCTGTTTTTCTTTTCAATGGAAAACAGAACAGTTGGAATGCAAAGTCGCTGAAAACTGCATATATTACATTAGGGACCATGGCGATGGTTTGCGTTGTGTGTTGTATTGTTTATAAGATGATGTATAGACTTTAGACCCCATCTTAATCGCATAATAATGACCAAAAGTGTAAGCAAGGAAGAGGTAGGGAAAGCAGGGCAGAATACTGCTTTGCATCTTCACACTCGTAATTTTCGTGCCAGTACATTTGAACATATGTTTCTCGTCAGCTCTTATTTATCCTTTTTATCAGGAGTAGTGTGTGTCATTAATACAACACGCCAGGGGTGTTTAGGGGTTAAGTGTCTTGCCCTGTGCAGACTCTTCAGGCCATTAGTTCCTGTCAACCACTGCCCTGCTCCTTCCCCCTATCAGTGTTGCCACGTCTGCTGATTATAAGTAACCTTGGGCTTTACGTTATAGATTAATAATAAGCACAACCTCTTTAGACATCGGCATTGATATGTGCCCGGGGGAAGTGGATGGGGCACATGAGACTCATGTGCTTCTGGCAGTTCACCCGGTCATCCATGCTGAGCACCTAGAAGAGGACACCTTTACGGACAGAGTAAGTGATATCAATGACAATTCGACCGAGATAGCGGTAAATGCAGGTTTAAGTAATGAGAGTGAAGACACCCATGCCGCTGACCGGAGCGCTGAACCTCCGGTACCCAATGAGACCTGCTATACCATCCTTTACCAAGTAGCAGTTCCATTCTTGCTTGCCGGCTTTGGGACTATGGCAGCAGGGATAGTATTAGACATTGTTCAGCACTGGAAGGTGTTTACAGATGTGACATACATCTTCATTCTGGTTCCAGGGCTAATGGGGCTTAAAGGTGATTTGGAGATGACACTGGCCGCAAGACTCTCAACAGCTGCCAACATTGGTCTGATGGACATGCCTCAGGACATGTGGAAGAGAATCATAGGCAACTTGGCCCTCATCCAGGTCCAGGCCACTGTCTGTGGTTTTGTTGCCGCTATAGCTGCAGTTATTATAGGCTCCATCTCAGAGCAACAGTTCAGGCTGGGTCATGCAGTTCTGCTGTGTGCGTCCAGTGTGGCCACTGCATCCATAGCTTCCCTGTTGTTAGGGCTGATGATGATTGGTGTGATTATTGCTTCGAGGAAGGTGGGGATCAACCCTGACAATGTGACCACACCCCTGGCTTCTAGCCTGGGAGACCTCATTACAGTTTCTCTGCTGGCAAGCATCTCAGATGGACTATATATACAACTTGAGAACAATTACTATGCCAACCCGTTAGTTTGTGCAGTGTTTGTGGCATTATGTCCATTGGGGGTGCTCATCGCAAGGGGTGTCCCCTCTACTAGGGAGGTGCTTTACTCAGGCTGGAAGCCTGTCATCATTGCCATGTTCATCAGCAGCATTGGCGGTCTCATCTTAGAGAAGACCATCTCCGATCAGAACTTTGATGGTATGGCTGTCTTCACTCCGGTCATCAACGGGGTGGGAGGAAACCTAGTCGCAATCCAAGCCAGTAGAATCTCCACCTATCTGCACATGAACTCTCTTCCGATGGGGGTCCCAAACCCTAATGCCGGGAGGTGCCCGACACCTTGCACCACCTTTTTCAGTCCCATGTTGAATTCACGTTCGGCCCGTGTACTCCTTTTCCTTGTTGCCCCAGGACACCTGGTCTTCCTCTTCACCATCAACGGTCTGAGGGGAGGTAACTCAACTTGCATCTTCGTTGTCTTCTACATAACTGCTGCACTTCTGCAGGTGATGATCCTGCTCTATCTGGCTGACTGGTTGGTCAACTGGAATTGGGGTCATGGAACAGACCCTGACAGCTCCTCAATCCCCTACCTGACAGCCATTGGGGACCTGCTGGGAACGGGCTTTCTGGCATTGTGCTTTCTGATCCTGTGGCTTATTGGGGAGACGACTGAACACACACAAACAGGGATAACCCCTCATGTAATGCTCAAGTTATATGGTGCCTAATTCTTTGCTGTGCCATTGTAACTGTATGTGTCACAAGGTATGTATGTGTGTCACCATGTAATCCCAGGGTTTTCAGTTACTTTTCCCCTTAGCTTTCGCAAACAAAGCTAATGGAAAATGACCTAGATTCTAGAATATGAAGGGCAAGTTACTGAACACATTCAATGCAAAGGACAATACTGTATATCAGCGTTAATCAGATCAGCATGATTCACATCTTCATTGTCGTCTGCCCGTACACACGTCCGTCCGTGCACGCGTCTGTTGTTACGACCATGCTGTTACCACCATGCTGTTACGTCACCGTGCGGGTGATGGTGGTGACCCGTCCGTCTGTTCACACATCTTTCTGAACATGGATTTGTCTGTCCACACGCCTGTTACGTCAGCATGGTGGTGATTACGTTTACAGGGTGGAATGTGCACATGTTCAAACCCAACCCCGGACGGTGGAGACCTGTGCCGATTAAATGCTATCTTTTTAAATGCTATCTTTTTTTCTTAAATATTTATTTGTGTACACTCAATCAAGACTTCTTTGTAGTATCCCCAACCTCATCCTCTCCATCTAATAAGTATAAATGTACTGAATCTCAATGTGCATGCAGTGCCCCTCTTTCACAAACTAATTTCACGTCTTTCATGACATCCTAAATCTTGTCTTTGGTCTTCATCTAGGCTGAATGCCCTCGACACCTCCACATGCTTCTATTGATATACTTACTATGCTGTACCTTGAACATGTCCATACCATCTCAATCTGGCCTCTATGGCATTATTTCCCAAACATCTTGCTCATGGTGCAGTCCCTCTGTTGTACTCTAATCTCTGATCCTGTCCACCTCAACATTTTGCTTCCACCGTCTTGTACACCTTCCCTTTCATTCTTGCTGATACTTTCCTATCACACATCAAACCTGACTTTTCTCTCAATTCTAACATGCTTCCACTCATCTAAACACACCAACGGTATTAGCGTTATGCACACATGCAAGTCAAATTGAGTTGCATGGTGACCCTTTGGTATGAAAAGGGCTTATGTTGACCTTTTTAGTGTACAGTGAATTACAGTACATGCATTCAATCGCTTGGGACATGTGCGTCAAGGGACGCCAACGTGCCTTATCACACCGCAGAAATAACGCTTAAATGGTCTTGACCTTGACCTAATCACTTTATAGAGCACTTACAGCCACCACAAAGCTTCTATAATTTATTACTTGCGTGAGTGGAGCAGGCACAAGTAAGGCGATGGGTGCGCAATGCAGTTTGGTGTTTAGTGGTTGGCGGTCCCTCAGGGTACTCCAATTGGCCGGTTTATGTGATGGCATAATACTGACGTGAGTAAAAGACCTTTATAGCTAATGTCAGGAGTATTAGTCCGCTCCACTCTCGCCACAAGTAAGCCATGGCCAACTGGATTGCAACGTGCCCTCTACCGAATGCTAATCTAGTTTCCAACTGCTGTCAGTTACAAATATGTCTTTAAATCAAGGAAGCAATGCACAAGCCCAATTCGTTTGCATCTTGATCAACACTGACGAATGCCATACGAATGCCAAAATGGATTTGTTGTTTTACTGCCTGCTTTGCAACTAAATACCTTAGAGGACAGTTCCATTAGTGCTTCTCTTGTTTTTAAAGCACTACCATTAACTGTGTTTAGGACCATCAAGGACATCTGTGATAGAACTCAGAGTTGTTAGGCATGCCCGGCAACTGTTTGTGTTGTGTTTGACGTCAGACCAGATATCTAAACCTATAAAAGAGGTCACAATGTATTACACTAACTCTGTCTGTAACGTCTGAAGTGACAATAATCTGTTCCAACATGGATAACTTTGTAAATATGGTACAGCAGTATGCGGCACAGGGCAAACTTGACGTGCTCAATGAGTATATCAGAAAGCACATGGATATACTACAAAAACACCCATCCTCCCTAAATGACGTGATGGGGGTCCTGGACATGAAGGCGCACTCCATGGGGGTGCTGGCTGTTCTAGCTACAAAGTTCTCCATGCCGAACATCCCTGATTTTGAGACGCTCCTCCCCAAGGTCCAACATTTCATGAGTACATGTAGTGAGGCGCAAATCAGAGAGGCACCAGACATATTTGCTAGCCTCTGCCATAAATTGACTGTCAACCTTGTGGAACGTAAACAGCCGTTGCGGGGGATAGCCATAATAAAACAGGCAATAATTAAAATGCAGGAGAAGCCAAGCCAACTTACCTCAGTTCATACAGACCTGTGTACCCTGTGCTTGAAAGCAAAGTGTTACAAGCCGGCCCTGCCCATACTGGACCAGGATGTGATGGATATAAACAAGGAGAAGGGAATGTACGATGGCAAGGACTTTCTACGTTACTACAACTCCGGAGGCATGATTTATGTTGCCTTGAAAAACTATGAAAGAGCACTGTATTTTTATGAGCAGGCAATAACCATTCCAGCCCATAATATGGTGCACCAAAGCATGACTGATTCTTATAAAAGGTACATCTTGGTGTCACTCATACTCAATGGCAAAGTGCAGTTGCTGCCCAAATACACTGCGGCGGTCATAGGGAGGATCAAGAATGCTTGCAGTGCTTATCACGACTTGGCCCAGGTGTATACCAGCAACAACCAGGCTGAGCTTCGCAGCGTGGTCAACAAACACAATGACACGTTCAAGCGAGACACCACCATGGACCTGGTCAATCAGTGCCTCTACTCCTTCAATAAGAAGAACATCCAGAGGCTAACCAAAACTTTCATGACGCTCTCCTTGCAAGATATGGCGAGTCGAGTGCAGCTGTCGGGCCCACAGGAAGCTGAGAAATACGTCTTGAACATGATTGAAGACGGTGAGATCTATGCCACCATCAACAAAAAGGATGGTATGGTCTGCTTCCTTGACAGCCCCGAAAAGTACAACAACCCCGCAATGCTCCACAAAATCGACCAAGAGATGATGCAGTGCAAAGAGCTGGATGAGATACTAAAGCAAATGGATCAGCAGATCACAACGAACGAAATATTTGTGCGAAAGAGTATGGGGAATCAGGAGGAAGATTGGACCAAATGAGCGATTGTTATTTGACATGTTTTTGGTCCGTAGCAAGACATCAAGTTGCTACTTGAGAGGCACAGAGGTAGGAAGATAGAATTTCACCAGCCATTTCCTAGGTAAAAATCTGCATTTTTTTTTTCAACTCTTTTTTTAATGCCATACCTCGGACAGATCAGTCTGCAACAATGGCCAAATATAGAGTCATACATCAGATCAGTCATGGATCACAGAGGTCACAAAGTGGCTGCATGGAGTCTGAGAACCACATGGTGACACTTAAAGCCACATCATCATTCGACATCAGGTGGTCTGGCTTCCTAGGAGGTTCCAATCTTGCAAATTGCAAGATTCTATTTTAATTGATATTCATGAAGGGATATTATATTCTAATTTAAAATATAATTTTACAGTGAGCAATGAATGTGTATAAAAAGGGGATTACATACTCTGAAACCTGCCAAGATTTGGAATCATACTTTGCATATACGTCATAGACAACTGATGTCACAGCCTGGACATGTGAAGTCTGAGATCTAAATCGGAGACATGCCATTTGCATGGGCTACTTTTTTTTTTCAACTTAGCTATGTAGGACATCTATTAAAGTCTGTCTAAAAAAATCTGTCTAAAGTCTGTTTAGTGCCAAACTAAGACCACACATTTTTTTTCTCTTTAAAGAAAATATATTAACAATATTTCACTACATTCCACATCCACATCCCCACTATTCTCAGGATTTGAAATGCTAAAACATCAACTTTAATACTAATGAGAAAGGCTCAATAAGGTCAAAAGATCAGCTTGATAAACCTACTGGGAATTATCCGTTGATAACATTCCAAGTGGGTGTTGAGGTTAAGGCATTAATGAACCAAAACTAGATCAGTACTCGGTAGAGTGCAAACTTAAACGTTGCGCACAAGTAGGCCATGGCGTACTTGTGCGTGAGCGGAGCGAGCTAATAATCATGACTTTAGCTATAAAGGTCTTTTGCTTACATGGATCTCGCTGTTATTCAATTCCAAGACTTTTGATATAATGTTCACACAAGCCATACAGTGTTCGTCGCACCCCTCAGAGTTACTGTTGCTTTGAAGTAATATACATCTGTGAACATGTAGGTATTTTTTTTTTTAAGTAAAGTGTACGTACACTACACATAGAGGTGGATAGCAGCCATAAATGTTTTTGTGTTGTTCAGTCATATCTCACACTCTGGGGTTCGGGTCAGGCCAGTTGGTGCAGTAATACCATCCCATATGAAACTTTGTATACGAACTCTGTGGCACCTTTCATACAGGCCACTTTACAAGAAAAATACTAAGTATCTAATATCAGTTTTGCATGTGAAATGTATAAATTCCAAAATTATTTATGTTTCACTGCACAAAAAATACTTTTCTGAATGTCATATATGTTTCTGAATGTCATATATACTTTTTTGAATGTCATATATAATTCTTAAAGTACAACATTGTATGTTTTATACAGTATATGTCATATATAATTATAAAAGGTACAAAATGATGTTTTATATATGTTTCACTTTACAAAAAAATACTATGGATCTCATATTAACTTTATTCTCTTATATGAAAGGCACCACCTTCAAGAGTTCCCAATATTTTCCATATGGGATGATCAGTTCACCAGTTACTAGTGGCTGTGGGCACGTGCCAAATCTGGAAAGGAACATTAGCATCTGAATCGGAATTTTGTCAACAATATACAGAAGCATAAAGAGAAGCATAATGTAGGCCTATACTCTTTAAAAAGACTGTGTTTACACCATTGTTACTTTTCACCGTCAGTGGACCGACAACATGCATGGCCAAAATTGTTTTTTTGATTATGTGGGCTGGTGTTGGCAAGGGAATCCTAGTAGTTTCTCTGGGACTAAACAGTTTCCCTGTACTCCATTAATGATGACTTTATTGCAAATTACTTTGGATTCTAATGTTAATCTAAATCTTACGCTAAATAGATCCAAATCGCATATGACTGAAAGAATAGCCGATAGCGACATGCTTTGACATGGTTCCTTGTCATTTCAACTCTGCATGTGTTTGTGATGATTTCATGAGTAAACTATACACATAGATAGATGGTTCATTTTTTTATTTTCAAATATAACACAGATTCGTAAAGTCTGCAAATACAACAAGTGTGACCAGGTGTCAGAATTACAAATCAATCAATTTGTAAGTTGTTTTAGACCTTAGCTTCCTCCTTGGGAAATAAATGTTGCTTTCTTTTTGGGCACCATTTGAACATCAATTAATTACATAGGCATTTCAATTAGTACCTGAATGGACTTAGATTAGTAGTTCACAAAGATGCATTACTGGTACCATTTTTTTTTATTTTCAAATACAGTATAACACAGATTTGTAAAGTCTGCAAATACAACAATTGTGACTAGGTGTCAGAATTACAAATCAATCAATTTGTAAGTTGTTTTAGACCTTAGCTTCCTCCTTGGGGAATAAATGCTGCTTTCTTTTTGGGCACCATTTGAACATCAATTAATTACATAGGCATTTCAATTAATACCTGAGTGGACTTAGATTAGTAGTTCACAAAGATGCATTACTGGTACTTCCAGTGGATGAAAGGTTACTCAAGCTGAAGTGACAGATTTTTGTGATATGCATCACTGTCACATGAGTGAAATCAATGAGGCTCTGCTTGGAAATCCCGGTGATGTAGCTCAGTGCTCCCACCACCTGTCATGTAGAAAACAAACAGTACGTTTTGCAGAGTTGCCATGTATACTTAGTTATTATAAGCAACATTGTGCTTGTTTTCAGAAACATGGTAGTTATTTATTTGCTTATTGATATAAGGCGTGACTCGTGTGAAGTCAAAAGGTCATTGAAATGGTTATGGACCAGCTATGAGCATGAATGCCTTTGTTAGGAGTTATGGCTATCCACCTATCAGGTTTGCAGATAAACACAACTGCTGGTCACTCACAATGATTGATTATTTGCAGCACTATTATCCACACCACACACTTAACTGTGTTGTTCATTCCACAATTGCACAATCCGTGCAAGTTATACCTTGTAAAAGGGTCAGCAAAAACAATGATGGAAAAATATTCAACCAAAGTTTCCAAGGGGTTTATTTGAGAAAAATAGATTAATAAATGAATGTAAAATGGTTTTACTGAATGTTTCACCTGGTCCCATTTGCTGATGTTGAGGATGAATGTCGCCACTGCAATTACACCAGCACCGAGAAGCATACAGTCTTTAGTCACAGGTACAAATTTCTCTCTGTTAAAAAGAATGACATTATGAAGCATATAAATAATTGAAATACAATAGGAAGACAACGATGGGTCTGTAATTTACAAATACTGTAGTAGTAGTAGTAGCAGTAAAGTCTCCCCCTAGACTGTCTGTATCGTTGAGGTGTAGGTCTTTTTGATGGTTTATAATACTTAATCCATACATTTTTGTGTGGTAGACAAAAAAACTACTAAAGCCTGATTTACATTCAATAATGGTTTTCATTACAACATGCATTTGGCCACAATTCTTTTAGGCAAGTAATATGGTCATGCGATGGAGTTAAGATTTTGCCTAAATCATCTCAACTTTGAAGCATGCAACCATTCATAAATATAAAAAGGGCATTACCTCTGCTCTCTAGATGGATTGGGACCACTGGTGGCCACTAGCAGGGATTCATAGATGGCAGTCTTCTCTAGGCAAGTGAACTTGAGAACATGGCAGCATAGTCGATGCAAACGTTCCACAGGGATTGATGGCTCATTGTGTCCTATGAAAGTAAGTGTTTCCTTATCAATGTGACTATGGTATGATTATTATTATCATTTCCCCACAGGGAGATCAGACATTTGCCTTGCCCGTCGTCATCACATGCTGTAGTAAATAATGTCATATTTATCGCATATGGTGCCAACAGGCCAAGGACCTCAATTCTCGTTTATTATTTTATTCTGTCAAAAACAAATGAATGATTGGCAATCTCAATTTGTGACCACAAACTCCAAGAATTGTATGTTAAACTTTGCTGAGTGCTGACACTCAGCAAAGCAGAGTGAAAGAGTTAATGCTTACTCAGCTTATTACCGTACAATCTCGCTGACTAGAGAGTGTCTCCTAGTACTAAATGCCTGAAATATCATTAGAAGATGGAGATGGATGTGCAACGTAGATGGAGTTAGACAACAGATATTATGCACTCTTGGTGGCAGACAACATGTTACTTAATTATTATTATTATTATTACCCTTATATTATACTCTACTGGCAAAGCCTTTGCTGGATGCACCTAGTTTCGCTTATCACATAAGACAAATAGTCATATCCCCCTAACACAATGTCAATGAGACAAATTCATTTGTCAAGACATAATAGCTTACCAAGCACATCCAAAAGAGTTTCCACATATGTCAGAGCACTTGGGACATTTAAATTGAATTTGAGTGTTTTCAAGATCATCAATTCTGACTGCAGAAGGGCTTGCTTGGAGACGGTATGGCCCATCAAGAGTAGAAACCCCGCCCCAATATTGAGGTCAATAATCTGGACAAAGAGAAAATGTCATCTTAGAACTCAAAACCTGGTACAGATGTACAAGACCTTGGTAGACGGTGGACACGTCACAATAACTTACATTAGTGTGCAAATACAGTTTACTTGCAATCTGTACACAAGAGAAGGTCCTCAATATGAATTCATTCCTCAGCTTTTCAAAAACAACCTCCTCGTGGTTTACTGGCTGATCTGCAGCAGCTGCTTGAGTAGTGAGCAAATCTTCAATGTGCTTGATCATGAACCTGTAGGGGCAGTGGTTTGGATGAAGGCAAATAGTATGATAGAATAGGAGAATCGAAACAACATTGTTGATCATTTTCATCTTACCTGTCATGTATTTCAATGGCATGGTATCCAACCATGGGATCAAGTTTCAACTGCTCTGTCATCAGGAAGATGACTTCTGGGAGGCACAGTTGGGAAGAGAATCAGATGTCCATACAGTAGTCATGTACATACTAACTGCATTGAATGTATCTGTAAGTCACGTAATTTCATGCCTAAATTATCTTCTATGTCAATTTACACTAATGATAATAATAGCATTTCAAATCATCTTGTTAATGTAAAAGCCAGTTTACTCCACATGTGTAAATGTACTTAAATACCTATACTTAAAACATCAAATTTGTATATTAATAGAATTGTTTGGTTCTCAATTATATGGACTCTAGGAACCTCCAGTCATTGGGCCACGCTTTGAGGAGTAGGCTAAAGGTGCACCAGCTGAACCAAATGGGAAGTGTAACTTGAGAGTTTAGTTCAATGTGTTCACTGCAACCAAAAGTAACTTCTTAAAGGGGAATTCCACCCATTCTCAACATTCTTTCTGAGAGTGTACAAATGCAACCAAATGAACCCGTTAGGGTTCATTTGGTTGCATTTGTACACTCTCAGAAAAAGAAGCATCTAAAGAAATCCATTAACATGGTGAAAATACATCTTGATGATGTCATCAAGATGTTTCACCATGTTAGTGGTTTTCTTCAGACCTCCATTTCTTGGGAACACAGAATGTCAACCCAGCACCTCTATGGGTGTTGGGTGATGATATAATAGAATGTTGAAAATGGGTGGAGTTCCCCTTTAATTTAACCTCCTGACTCATTTGGTTCGCCATCAACTCACCAACCGCCTTGGGGTTGTCTTTAAAAGCACCGTTGCATTTTACCAGGCTGCTGAGGGTGTCTTTGTTTTGCTTGTTAAGACCCGCGAGGACGTCCGACAACATCTCACAAGATGTTTCACCAAACTTCACCCCTGGCCGTTGGGAACTCAGAGATGACTCCCTTTTCACTGGGTGAGCCATTACGTTGCAGTCACACCTATATGCCTACTTACATTTGCGTTTGTGTTTACTAATAAAGCTCTGGTCTGGTCAAAACCAATCACTCCAAATTAACGTTAAAGGTTAAGAAAATAATAATAGTGAGGGAACAACGGAATTTGTGTCTATTATCCAAATGAACAGTTTCCAAAAGATGGCGCTGTTGTACTTCAACGAGGGAATCATTTGGACGTTGCACCTGTTTGCCTCCCATTGTAGACCGTCCGAGCGACCAGTGTATGACACTACTTAGAGCAGCACTACTTCTCAAGGGGCCAAATGAGATACCTCAAACATTGTGCCGGGCCAAGACTAAAGGCTGAACTAAAGTCTGCGTAATATTAATTTAATTTCAAGATAAAAGTAGTAAGTAATAATAATAATTTTAAAAAAAAAAGTAGTAAGTTAGTAAGTAGTAATACCAGCCATTTTGACACCAGGGCCCTCTATTTATTCAGTATTTGAGCCTCTAGAGGACCACCATTTGATGACATCACAGACCCCAAAACTAAAGATTTATTGTTGCTTTTGTTCACAATTCCAGGCTGGATTTCACAAACAAAACAGTCAAACATACAGATCATTAATCTTCTACATTTTCTAGTTGTGTAGACTTGGGCTAATTCACATGATGAATATTTTAACTCTTGAGAGTGTAAACATGAAACCACAGGTCCATTTGGTTTCATTTTTACACTCTCAATGATTACATCTGATTACAACTTTCCATTACTGGAACTCTCTCAAGAACCACTGGTGGTCCCTGGACCACTGGTTGAAAACCATGGTAGGCCTACCCTTTCACAGGCCGGTCAGAGTCAGCCAAAGGGCCGCATTTGCCCCCCGGGCCGCATAATGCCCAGGTATGACTTAGAGTATGACATCTTGTCCGTCACCGTGACTATTCATGGGTCTCATCTGTAGTCATCCACCAAACATGTTTAGGACCTCACAGGTGAGGTCTGATTAGACTTTCAATTGGTCTGGTTAGCCTAATCAAACATTGAATCAGCTGTGAGGTGACGTCCATGGCTGTTGGAGGACTACAGCCGAGGGGGCAAAGGGGGATTATGACTTCATAATCAAATAGCAGATCTACAGCAGGCCAGGCTACAGTGCGGATAAACCCTTGCATAGCAATTTTGGGCATTTTACACAGACACAGCCCCCCTATGAAACACAGACTAACTAGCCTTTCACACTACCTCCCTCCCCAATCGGGCTTCGTCCAATAAGCGTGTTAGAAGAGGAAAGCTTGTCCAGGAAAGTTTGACCTGGATAGCAACAGAAAGCTAAAGTATTTTGATTTGCATTGGACGGTGAACAAACTCCACCCAAAAGTGAGGGGTTTTGAGAAGGGCTCATCATCAGCAAGGATCAATTACATGAAAATATATTGAAAAGTGGTGAAGTGGTCCTTTAAGTTGTTGAAGCTAACTATCAAAACAATTTTCAATATTTTGTGGCTATTTCATGCTGGCAGAGAGCCTAAAGCCTAACGCTTAATGCAAATTTGCCACTTGGCCAGGATAGATATTAGCTACTCTGCTACTACATACAATAAATGTGAACTAGAGCAATATAGAACTATATAGCCTACAATTATAGGTTTGAAATAGACCTTTTCGCAGCATTAATGTTGCCTCCTTCACAGGAGTTAGGTGTTATTAATGATGCCAATTAAGTCTTTGTTCTATTTAGTGCATCTGAGACCTTTTTACAGTAAGGCAACATCTATGGCCAACATGCACAACAATAACAGTACATCCTGACTTACATTGACCTCCACGGATGGAACACAACATAAATCCTTAGTGCATCATGAGTAACACCTGTGAAAGAAGGAGTAACATATACACAAATAGGCCTACTTTCATCAATATAGCGGGAATGGAAAAAAGGTCTGTATGTGTTCCATCAGGGCATTGTGTGTGATTTATTACACTCATTACAAAACTGCAATGTTGCAAAATCACCCACAACTTTATCTAATTCATTGGTTCTCAACATGTGGGCCAGGATCCACCTCCCAAATGATTTGGGGACAGGTGTTTTAGGATTTAGAAGGCATTTTTCTTGGCCGCAAGTCTAAATGGGTTAATAATATGCCACATTGTTTTCTCACTCAACAGTAAACAAACCAATATTGTTTCTAGTGGTAATGAGTGATAATTTTAAGAAATATTTAATACCTTTAATCAAAATCATCAATCATTGGCCATGGTTAATAAGACAAAAACAACTTTAATCATTCTCTGTTTTTAAAGACCCTAACAGGATGTCTTATACCTGCACCAGACTGTACACACTCGGTTGGCTTATGGTTGACAAACTTGCAATGGGTCTGGTCCACAAGACTTAATACTAACACTAATACTAAAATGCCCATGCAGGTACAGTACTTGTCTAAATACTTCCTTAAGGTCAATAAGAGGGAGTTCAACAAACCATAAAATATGGCCCCCGTAAAATATTATTCCTCCACCCACCCCTTTCTCCTCTCTTTGTATTTTTTTCTTTCCCTTTTTATTTCTGTTCGATATACAGAAGTGAATATTTGTCGTACTGTATGTCTCTAAATGTTTGGTGAAATAAGCATGGTGCCACCATGCTTATTATAATAGTGGCCACCATGATGGTGGCCACTATTATAATGCCTTTTTTACACTCACAGTAATCAGTCTTCTATTAAGTTGTGCTTGAAATGTACCGCAATTGTCTAAGCTGTTAATAGAAAATTCAATAAAAAAATGTAGAAACATTAAAATTCTGGCTTTTTCTTAACGAAAATGGTTCTTCGATGGTATGGCATCATTCTAAAGAACCATTTCCGGTTCTAGTTTTTCACTGTTATTTGTTATTTTCACTGTTATGTGTACTACTAGCAGGTGCATTAATTTCCCCATTCAGATCTACATGCTATATATTACTAGCTGCGGCAAAATCCATGCGTATTAGTAAAGAGGTGAAATACCATGCACCACTCTGCATGCTCAAATAGCATTGTATAACAGTGGTTCTCAAATAAGAGGTATGCAAGCTCACAGTGTGGCACACATTTTGAAAATGTATGCGATCCATTTGGCTCAGGAGGTTGTCTGGGATGGGGAAGGTCCTTGGTTCAAATCCCCCCTCCAGGCTTAGTATTGTGTCCTTGAACCAGACACTGATCCCGCATGCAACCAGTCCCTGGGCACTAATGCTATTAATAGTGCCTACTGCTCCTAAAAGTTTAGGACGGGTCACTGTACAGAGAATGCAATTTCTGTGCAAATGTATGATATAGGAGGAGCACAATGGGAACAAGTTCTATTTCCCACAGATTGATGATCCTTTTCACTTTCAAAAAACCTTGGGTCATTTCATCATCTACTAATTCTTATTTGAACACCTCAGACAGTTTTTAAGTTGCTTGATTCAGATACTTCATATTCGTTTTAACACTCCAGCTCACTGAAAAAATACAGATGTTTTTAAAGCTAAAATGAACATTGAATATCTAAATACTACATCAAGCCTGTTGTGGTTCACTGAGTGGACAGTGAAACTAAACAAATAGAAGTTTTTTTTTTTTTTTTTTAAGTAAAATATAATTTTAATGTATACCTTGTGCTATGTTGTAATAAGTAATTCAATCAATCAAAATGACTGCAAACACGCCAACAACAACATAATGTGGTCAATTGAGAGTGAAAATCAGTTGAATTCAAACTAAGGAGCTTCTTTGGATTACATTCCAAAAAGAAGTGTCAAAAGACGTATTGTGTAAACAGAGCTACCGGTATTTCACATTATTTGCAACATTATAGCCTATACAGCCTTGACAAGGGGTTTTGAAACAAATACAGTAGGAGCAGTCCTTTGCACTCCCTTTTGGGGACAAATATTGCAGCATTTTTTCAAATAATAAATAAATAGCACTGGTATTCCTTGCCCCCATAGGGGCAAAACACTACTATAATTGGCAAAACACTAATATGATATGAGTTGGGTTGGCAGACATACATTTTTGCAATGGGTTTGCAGTCATCAGTGATCGGTGGCCCCGTGGGTGGTTGTTTGGTGGAAAGCTTTTTAGAAATGTTGATTGTCTGGGTTAGTTGATGTTGTAATGGTGATGTAATTAAAATATCGTGATGCGTATTGTCGTATTCATACTCATGAGGTGTCGGGGGTATGTGCCCTCTGCTCGCTCGCTCGCTCTGCTCGTGCAAAAGGAGGCCATGGCCTACTTATGTGCATTGTGCAATGACCAAGTTGACCCTTGCAGAGGACAGTTGTAGTTACTTGCGTGGGCGGAGTGGGCGCAAGTTAAGCGATCGGTGCGTGGTGCTGCACGGTGGGCTGCCGTCGGTCATCGGTACTCCAATTGGCCCGTTTAGGTGATGACGTAATGGTGGTCAGTTAACAAATTCACCCACAGTCTCACATTGTGCAGTAGGCTATGTGTGAAAACGGTAAATGTGTTTTTTTGTGTGCCATCTGTTTGTGCTTATTATGATTTGGTATGTGTATGTGCAATTGTTGCAACATACTGTCATTGTAGATTTTTTTGTCCTAGAGTGAGATTTATTGCCCACACAGAAACAAATTAGCATAGGCCTATAAAACAGTTACATATACAGTAGAATCTCGAGCAACATCCAGGTCTCACATTGCAACAGGGTCAACGAGGCAGTTAAATTTACACCTGAGGCTGATTCTACAGAATGCTTTCTAAGTGAGTAGTTCTCACACTTTTAAGAACATTGCAAAGTCATCTTATTATACCCTTGTTTACACTTTGTTATTAGGACCACTTCTCTGAGGACCTTGTGGTAGCAATACATTGGTGATATATGAAAACAATCTATGCATTCTACAGGTTCACATTCATTTGTAAACATTTATGTGAGCCATCAAGTAGAAAAGATGCCACTGGATCATATTCTATTGATTTTTACCATAGTTGTTAGCAGAGAGACATGCATGTTTCTATTATTTAATTGAAACTTGATACCCCTTTATCTCCCCAGTGTAGTCACAGACAGACAGACGACAGACAGACAGACAGACAGACAGACAGACAGACAGACAGACAGACAGACAGACAGACAGACAGACACCAGTACCACCATCACTACCATTGGCATCATGCATGCACGGATGTTATTCTTGGCCAGACGATCCTATCTATCCACAACGCCCCGCCCTCCGTATACCTATAGCGGGGACGCTCATTGGCTGGAGGCGCCAGTATAAAGTTCCGCAGTGTCTCCGTTCATTTAGGTCAGTCAGTGAGTTAGAGTTGTTCTCGTTGCTTCTTCTCGCCTGTAGTTGGATCAGCATACAGTACATTTCATTCAGCACCACGGAGGAGGACAGCACCACGTGTAGCCTAGTTCATGCAGTCAGAGGAGGCAGAGATACAGCTCTGCACTGTTCGTGAGACTGACTGACTGAGGCATCATTGCTGCCATACGCGACGATCGTTCTTGACTGTTCTTTTTGGCCGTGATATTAGTACAGTTGCTGTTGCTTCTTCATAATGAAGGAAAGAAGAATTAGCCAGCCCTTTGTAGCGAGATGTAAACTAGTGCTCGTCGGGGACGTCCAATGCGGTAAAACTGCAATGTTACAAGTATTGGCAAAGGATTCCTATCCAGAGGTAGGCCTATGTTTATGTTGTATTTAATATATTTTGTACGTAGGCTATATTGCTGCAATGAACATTTTTTTTAAAATAAACGTGACATTGTAGTCGACTGTGGGTGGAGGCGTGGAGCAGGTTGTAATTGTAAAGTTTTCAGGTATAGTCTGTCATTTTCCTATGAAGCGAATAAGCTTACAAATGAGTAATGAATGGATGAATGAATGCGCCGATGCAGACAAACTAAACTAAGTGTATTGTCCATCTCATAGACTTATGTACCTACGGTGTTTGAGAACTACACAGCCTGTCTGGACATTGAGGACCAGCGTGTAGAACTCAGCCTTTGGGACACCTCAGGTAAGGATCATTCATACTCGATCTCCTGGTCCAGCGGTTACCAAACTTGTTCATGTGAGTTACAGTTGACAGTAGACTATTATCGAGCCAACCAGTTTGATATGCAGTAAGCTCTCCATTTAATGGCATTTACTATATGTCTCTGAGACCCCCAATTTAGATTGTAAAATCAATGTTATTTTAACCCTGAGTGTACAATCTATGAGTTACAAACCCATAAGGGTCCATTTGGTTACAAACACATTCATTTAGCTGGTGACACCCTGGAACTCCCTCATGGACCCCAAGGTGTGCCCAGAAATTTTTGAGTCTGACATGACAGCTACTGTCATGTCAAACTCAAAAATGTCCTTTTTGGTCAATCAGAGTAAAATGAATGGCCTTTATGCCTAAAATATACTGTATATCAGCTACAGGTTTCTGTCAATCTTTAGCAATTGTAGAACTAGTATTAGACCTAAATTGTGAAATCTTAAAATGTCACAATGTAGGTCTCACTCTCAATCATGTTGTAATCACGTAACATATTTACTAGCTGTAAAGTGGCTGGTCATAGTCCCCCCCCCCCAGATGTAACACTTATTTGGACCATATTTTACATGGAGAAGCCTACTCATTATTTTGCTGTTAGGGACGGGTTAAATGTTGTGTATTACCTCTCATAGTAATCCATGCTGTAAGGGCATGGAAAGGACATTCAAATATGGTCACACGTGTGGGGAAAAAAGTAAAATAAATATAAGCCCATCTATTTAACAATGTTTTTCACATGGTCTAATATTATATAACTGGTTAGCATTATCTGGCCTAGGCCTACCTAAGCCAAGCGCAAGCCTATAAAATGTATTTATTTAAAACAATCAATGAATAAAACTCTTAGTGACAGGAAGCTGTGGCTGTGCTCAGCCAAGGGAAGATCAGAGGGCATGCAGATTCAGGAACATTCTGAAAGATAGCTACTGTGAAACCCATCAGTTTACCCTTCCCAACCTCCAGACAATGCAATCAGCCACAAGTTGGTAAACAAGTGCAAATGAAGGTCCACCTCTATTGTGTCTTGCTGTCTTGTTATCTTTGCAGAGACTGGCTTCTACTGTTCTTGGTGTTTCTGTTGATCCAGTTACAGTATTGTTCTGCTGTTTAGCACTTCTGTGTGAGTCTACAATTTGCCTGGCTTTGGCAAGGCAGCACAGAGTCACAATTCTGTAGGGCTTTAATGGCACGAGAAAACATATGTTTACATGTCCAAAGCAGATGTAAAATTAACCTCGAAAACCAGGAAAAGTATGCACACTTAAAAGGTCATAAATGAATGTGTAAACAGAGCTGTCATACTCACACATTGCATCAATCTAGCTTACAAAAACATTACAAGTGTGTCTTTGCTGTTAGAAATAGTGGTATTAATGGAAGAAAGCATAACGGATTTTAAAACAAATAGCAGTATTTCAAGATTTTGCAGCCACTAGTTGGTATGTAGGCTACAGTGCTTGAGACAAATATGTGAACAATTTTCTTTTAAATTATTCAGTACAAATTTAGGCTACAGTGCTTGAGACAAATATGTGAACAATTTTCTTTTAAATTATTCAGTACAAATTTTGAATTGCTCAGTCTTCTGTTCTCAAAGTTGTCTTATAACGATGTGATTATTTAATTCACCACAGGCCAGGTTGACCATGTGCCAACCTCTTTTATCTTCACTGTTTTACACCAATCCTAACGCTGTGTAGCCTGTACATTAATTCTGCAGTGAGATGGACTGGTTTTTACATTAATAATTCATAAGCCCCACCAGCACCCCGTTTTTAACATTCTACACAGCTCCCAAACCCCAACGTTAGTTTGGAATGCAGCACTGCTGTTGTAGTTTATTACGAAGGCAATTCTAACCACATGTCATGTACCACAGTACTAGCATGGATCATGTAATGGGCAAACATTTTGCGAAGGTATCCAATCTACAAGCACACAGTGTGATGCTTTGGGATTGTGTTTGTTCTTCCACGTCAAAAAATAAATAAATAGGGAAAACAGTATAGACCCCTGGAGAACCTCCTCCAAGTGTCACCCGATCCTGTAGGTTCAGACTCCATAACATTAGATGAGTTAGACCCTTCAAGAGTCCAGCTCATTATCAAGACAACATTCATATCAAAACTGGACTACTGTAACTCCATCCATACTGGTCTACCTGTATGCACACTTAAGCCCCTCCATTTGATCCTAATTGCCGCAGCCCGCTTGGTTGTTTAACAAAATTCTCACATGTCACTCCCCCTTGTCCACGCCATCCACTGGCGGGAGCCAATGGATGGCGTGGGGAGACAAGGAGATGCTGCATGCACAGAGTTCAAAACTCTCACACTTGCATTCAAAGCTAACCAAAGGAATGTCACCACCGTATCTTGCTGGACTCATAGTACCCTCCAAGCCCTCCTGTGGATTCAGATCAGCCCAAACAGTAGTACGCCCACTAAAAACACATGCCCAACGCTCTGCACGCCCCAAACTCTTTTCCATCCTGGCCCCAAAACTATGGAATGAAGCAATTGCAATCAGAACCGCAAAGACACTTCTTCAGAAAAAGTAGCAGATATGTAAGCTTGAAACAAGATAAGTTTTATTTGGAATCCTATAGGATCCTAATGGAAATTTTGACTAGGGGGTAAAGTCTCTTCACTCAGATAACAAAGGATACTAAGTAACAAAATTATACCATATGTAAGATATGGTCTACTTCAGACAGAGACAAATGTTGTTGCATCTTGAGACAGACAGATGGTTGGAACGTTTATGACACCGGTACGCATAGCCAGAATTTCTTTCTGAACACTTTAACCATATTTTATGCTCTAGCTAGCTCTTCAAACACATTAGACTTGCAGCAAGTTTGTAGATTGGATATTTTATTATGAATAATTTCAATAAGTTAAATAATATTGAACAAATCCTCTCTTATTGGAATCATCATACAGGTATTGACAAAATATTTTCAAATTTGGGTGTGTGGCCAAATTCATAAACTGACTGCACGAAAAACCAAAACAAGTAAGATAGCTTTCATAACAGCCAAGGCATTCTGGGTAGAGGAAGCAGGACTCTGCCAGTTGGCCGGAGGATGGCTTGTTGCACAGGGTTGAGGGTTGCCTTGCACACGGGGGGTGGAAGTGTGTGTGTGCGGGTGTGTGCGCACCTTATTTTCGGCGACTGCAAACAGAAGGCACAACGGAGGGATACCAAGCAAGGCATGACCTGCCCACAGCCTCACACTGTGCACTGACCAAAAAACAAAAACAGCCATTATTGTGTAACAGAAACTGCTACCAGATTTTGCGTCTATATTGTCTGAGTGTAAAAACATGTCCATAGAGATGCGTATACATTTAAGATATTCTATTAATATTCTATTAATAATAATGAATGTACCAGTATGTATAGTAGGTAGACGGAAATGTGGAGAGAGATGGAGGCAAGACACACAGTAGAATTTGTTGAGATTGGGACTCAAACCCACGACACAATGTCATGCTGTATTATCAGCTAAGGTGCGTAGACCACTAACCTGGCCCAGGTCAGCCAGATCAGCTATTTTCTGCTTAGAGGTTGTGTAGTGAGGGAAAAAGGAGGGGGCAATTAAAGACTCCTGAGGGACCCCCATTCCATACTAGAGTTGATACTTGCTGTTTGATTGATTGATTGATTGATTGATTGATTGATTGATTGATTGATTGATTGATTGATTGATTGATTGATTGATTGATTGATTGATTGATTGATTGACGACTTTACTAGCAGTTAAGGACTGGGAAAATATAAAAGATACAATTTTATCACCACACATATGACATGCTTTTCACAATTCAAATTCAGAAACAGCTAAAGTAACAGGTCAACAGGCTTGAAAGTTGTTGCTTTGTGCCACCATGTTTCAAGCTTGATGCTCTGGATGTTCTAATCTAGTACCGATTATTAAAAATTTAGAATACAATTTACAATTTAGGCAATGAGCAGCCAATTAATCCAGAGTGATTTACACTATAATAGGAACAATACAAGGCAACATACTGTATCAAATACATACAAATAGTCATCACAATCATAAGAAAAATAAAAATCGAATCTCTCTACCATAGATTATGTCCAGTGAAGCTGTGAGTATACAGCATATACATTACTACATCTACAAAAAATGCTATGTTGTTAATCTAATAAAATTATAAATCTAAATTACATCAGTTTAGGGCGTCAAGGCTATAGTGCTATGGCAAGTGAATGTGGAGATAGAAGGTTTCTGCATGTAATTCTTGTGTACGTTTTCTCTGATGGTTCACTCTAGACAGCTCAGTGGGTTCATGTGATGTGTAGTGTAATGGAGAGATGCTACTGCCTCATTTCATTTCTAAAGTGGTAAAGTGGTGTGTTTGGCAAGCGAAACAGTTCGCACAATGGAATGTACATTTTGAAAGCCTCTATCTATGTTTGTTTTCGTGTACAGGTTACAAGTGAGCACCGGTCACTTTGCACAGTTTGAATTTTAGAAAGCTTCTGTTCCGGGAGCTATACTCCCTCTGGTCCTCTGTGATCATGACACTCACTCTTCCCCACGGAATGGTTTTGGATGCTCTATGAGGTTAGTTTAAGGCCTACGGTTAGGTTTTGGCATAGTTTTTGTGGGCTAAGGTTAGGGTTAGCTAAGTTTCAGGCATATTGCCACACCCATCAGGTTGCAAACTCCGGGAAAGAGGTAGTATCCCCCTCTGTGATATACACACCAATTTAGGCAAAAGTCGTCGGCAGTTCTCAAGAAAAGCAAAAGAGAGCACACAAAGAGACATTCATAAAATCAGTAAATCTATTTGTTATATTGGTTCAAAGAAGCCCACTAAATCAGTCACATGTTCATTAGAAATCAACTGTGTGCACTGTATATTGTCTGTCTTTGTCAGTGTGTGTTTACCAATATCATAAAAGCTATATTGTATGTCAGTCTATCGCTATGCCATTCTAAATCTGATTAAGTAAGTAATTTAAGGCAAAATGAATGTTAAATGGTGCATTTATGCACCATTTAACATTTAAAGTATCGTACATACGCTGTACATTGTGAAATTCATCACATTTACAGAAGCATTTTGAATTCAGTTTGCTACAGTATACGGGTAGACTGTGAATCTGCTAGCTTGACTGGTGTGCAGTTGTTTGACCTGCTTTTTATATCCTTGTTCTTTTTAGGAAGCTACTGTAGGCATATAGTTGGCTCTCTATCAGAGTAGGAAATTAGCCACTTGAATTAGCGACTTGAATTCCTTCGAAGCTAATAATGACATGCCCAAAATAGACATGCCATTACCATTATTAGTGTGCGTGCATGTGTGTATGTGTGTGTGAGAAGAAAACACAATAGAGAACAAACGGACATCCTCTCACTCTCGTTTTAGCACAGCATGCTTCCTGTGAGTTAAGAAGCTCACAACACAGAACACAGTTATGCAATTTATTTAACAAATTTGCTTACTTCATAGAATTATGCTCTGCTCTTATTAGGACAGCTTTCACACTACACTATGGTCAGAGCAATGATATTTAATCGTGTATATACTGTAGTCTTTGTAGGGCAGAATCCATATTAAACATTTTGTGTAAATGAATGCCCAACCCGATAATATACTACATCTCCATGCAAAAATATCAAATGTAGCAGATCTGCAAGCTCCAGCGCCACGTTTGGAGCTGGTAGATCTTCTACTTTTGGTACTTGAATTTTAATCCCCCAAAGTATTAATTTTTTACAAAAGAGGTTTCTCCCCCAAGAGAGACAAGAGATAGAGAAAGAGATATAACTAAGATACAGCCTTGTAATGGCACATACAGTAACTCCTTTGCAGCTGCTCTTGTTATTAATGAGTGCCTTTTCTACATTGGTGTCAATTGCCTAAAATAGCCTGATGAGCTTCTACTGTAGATTGGCTATTTTCGGCAGTAGTACTGTATAGTTGCTGTAGAGAACCACCTGCATCTAAGAGCCTCTAAATCAATCTAACCTCCTGAAACAATCGTAGCAATATTGTGCTATTATAATTATCTTGCGTGAGTAGCCTAATATTGTTAGCTCAGTCAACTCACACAACTGTAACCTGCACTACACTTTGTTCATGGGGTTCCCTGTTCGTCCATATTTGGCCAAACCTGCATTTACTTTTACTCTCTGATATCAGGCTAAACAATGCAAAATTAGCGCTAATCCTTTGTTACGGTGTGTTTTGTTTTATTTGAAAAAAGTATTTATAGGCATATAATGACAGCGAGATCACCTGTATCTTGCGGTCGCAAATTGATTTCACCCCTCCTGCATATTGAAGGCAAAACTGAACATTAACAATGTTTAAAGTAATCTGTCATCAGCGACCGTAACACAGAGATCTGTCTCCTTATCTCCCCTCTTGTTGAGTGGAATCTCTGACTCAAACAGACGTAGTTATGTTGCTGTGACTGTCAATCTCCTGTGAGATACAAGCAAAGCTTCACCGAGGACATGGTGAAATGATGTTCCCTCTTTTATCAGTTGTGTACAGTTGTGTTGTGCTTGAACCTTGAGCATGTGTGAGCAGAATGCTTGATGGGTTTGCACTGCCTACCCTGGTAGCTGCCATGGTTACCAGTTTGGGCGGTGGGGAGGGCTGGTCATAGAAAGACCTGTTATGCACATATTCTGGCAACTTCAAAGTGACTACTTGATGCTGTTCGCATGTTTATACATACTGTATTGTTCCCTCTCATGGATACACTTTACACAGTCTTGTTCTATATACAAACATAAATCAAAGTAGCTATAAGCAATATGTTTTTAATAATCTTTTTTAGCAGCTTTAACCTTGGCATCCTTACGTTGCACATTTTCTATCTACGAGCTCAAAATGCATCATATCGTGTGAGCTTGTAAATTTCTTATCTCTGTTGGTACAGTAGCTGTTTGGCCAAGTATAGGTTATCATCTTTGTTTGGTGGAAACCTCAACTTTATTTTAATCTTTTATCAACTAAAAAAGTTATATTCACTTGGACGAAATACAATATCTCTATGTCATCGTTTCTCAAATCCTTCTGAAGATGGACGCAGGTCATTCCACTACAAAACTCCATGTGACACTTCAGGATCCTTAAATATTCACCTCTCAAAACAACCTTTTTACTAATTAAGTATGATAATTCTCTGTGCAGGTTCTCCCTACTATGACAACGTCAGGCCACTGTGCTACAGCGACTCTGACGCAGTGCTGCTGTGCTTTGACATCAGCCGTCCAGACACAGTGGACACCGCACTAAAGAAGGTATATGGAAACCACTAATACATGTACACTTACTTTGGGACTGTAAGTCACCAACACGCCACCCAAAGTTAACTCAATAACCCATGTCAATTTACCTCCCAGTTTGGTCTTCTGACAGCTGCCATTGATCATTTAATCCTGTATTCTGAACGAATTTTATTTTATTAAGCCACCTGACAGTCCACAAAGTAAATAGACATGTGAAGTAATTAACATGATTCTTACACATAAGACAATTTATTGTACAAGAATATATATATATATATATATATATATATATATATATATATATATATATATATATATATATATATATATATATATATATATATATATATATATATATATATATATATATATTAAAGTATAATTTAATTACAATGCTCTCTGCCCCAGAGTATTGGTATTGTTCAAGAGTGTTCCTTGTTTGTGTAGTCCATGACGATAAAGACATTCATTAATCATTCAATAATTCATTCCCTTACAGTGGAAGGCTGAGATCCTGGACTTTTGCCCAAACACAAGGATCCTGCTGATCGGCTGTAAGACAGACCTTCGCACAGACATATGCACGGTCATGGAGCTGTCCCATCACAGGCACACACCTATCACCCACGACCAGGTCTGTCTCATCAATGATTACTCTTACTTTGTCTGCATGTCTCTGTTGCCCTGTAAATCGGCACGTCAGTCAGTTTATAGGATGATAATGAAGGAGTGTAGTAAAATAATACAACACAATATCTAGACAGCAAATGGGTTTTTATAGTAATCGAAAACACTACATTTTCACTGAAATCAAACAATTTATGGTCATGATTTACCAGAATCCTGCATGGCTATTTTTTGGAAATCTGTATTGGAAAAATGAATAGCCCTGTAATGCATCGTGGTCTAGGTGTTAAAGGGACAAATGCAAATACCCAAGTGATGTGCTGTAAAAAGAAACAGATGGATGTGTGGATAAGGGTTTATATTTAAATGATAAAGCCAATTTGACAAAAACAGTTAAAAGGTTTGATGGTGCAAAAGGAAAGGACACAACAAAACTTACTACCTAAATACACCAAAAACTAACCTACCGGAAACAAAACGAGGGTAACCGTACTATACTACCTTTTCCTTTTCTAAACAAAAGGCTTTAATTTACTCAATAACTAACTAAGAATCAGAAAGAGTAGTAGGTCTGTATCAGAAATGACGTGGGAGAAATCTGAACATGGCTCTACACAGGTGGCTTATATAGGTGATTGCTGAAGGATGATTGGTTGAATTGAAGATTGGAGGCCCAATCACCAGTGGCGAGAGGGGGAGTAGAATGGCTTGAACAGACCTGCATGAGAATGGATGTTAGAACAGAAAACAGCAAAGTGTATGCTGTATGTCGCCCTCTTTTGAGCACTACCACAAATGGCTGCCACTGCTATGACCTATTTCAAATTGCTTCTATACTCGGCCATCTCAACCTAGAATTATGAGCATCTCCTGTTACTGTAATGTATGGTCTCTTGTCTCCTCGTAACAGGGCTCGTCCTTAGCCAAACAGCTCGGAGCAGAGGTCTACCTGGAGTGCTCGGCCTTCACGTCGGAGAAGAGCGTCCATGGAGCATTCCGCACCGCCGCCCTGGCCTGCATGAACAAACTGCAGCCGGCCAACAAGCCCAGCCCTGTGCGCCGCCTCTCCAAGAGACTCCTCCACCTGCCCACCAAGGCAGACCTGCTCTCCTCCACCTTCGGCAAGGACAAGGCTAAAGGATGCATCATCATGTGAAAGGCAGACTCCTTCACATGACTGGAAGAACTCTGCGTGGACCCCTGTGGACTTTTGACTGGTTCCTGCAGTGGGAAGAGAAGGGGGCATGCAGGAGAAATAGGGAGGCATAATCTACAATTATTTTTTTAGTCCCTTTTTCTTTTCTTTGTCGTGGAGAAGAAAGGAAAGGAAGGACAGAAAGCTGAAATCGAAATCTGGGGATGTAGCAATTATATAGTCAATGCTGCAGCTGTAATTTAAAGAATTGTGTAGTCTTCTTTCTCCTCCCCAGCTTGACGGAAATGCATCTTTATGGAGGCCACTGCTCAATCAATTCCATGAGTTGCTACTGACGAGATGCTGGTGTTGTTGTTCATTGCTGAACAGATTGCCATCAGTTCAGCCTGTGCTTCAGAATTCATTTTTAACTAACTTCTGTTTTCTTCTCCAAGGGGAGAGAACAGATGTAAAGTATCTTGCATTCCATGCATTACTTTTTTTTGTTAAGAATGTGAATTCAGCTGAGTGAAAGTGAGACACTGGGGTGATGTGACTCAATGTAGTGAGATTTCAAAAAGAGATTCCCTGCAGACAATGATTGAACAGTTACCATGTTGACTGTTCACGGTATTTCATTTGGATATGAAATGTGTTTGCGTAGATCGGAGCAAGGCATGGGGCGCAGCAGGGAGATTTGGCAAAACATGGTGCGCTTTAACAAAGTCAAACATACAGTAGCAGGCACATCAGAAGAAAGAGGGAAACGTGACTCAACTCTCACGTGGGCCGCCAACTGGGACAAAAGACATCCAGGGCAATACACAATGAAGTCCTGGTGTAAGGAATGTAGAAACCTGGGTTTCAACCATGTCTCTTAATTAGGCGTTAAAGCAGCACTATAGAAGTTTCTGCTTCTACTCCAGATATGAACCCGGTGCATTGAGCAAATAGTCTGCTTGCTCAGGGAATACATTATTATTATTATTGTTGTTGTTGTTGTTGTTGTTTTATTGCATTATGATGTCTGCAGCAATAACAATTTTGTCCCAATCTAGACACAGAGGATCTAAACGTTTAATAGAAAAGCAGAAGTTGTATTAACATGCTCCATATACAGTATATAGATTTGATGAAATTTAATTTTATTAATTTAAAAAGAGTTACATAGTTCTACTTTAAGTTGAGCTGTCTCTCAAACCTTTTTAGTTTGTGCATGTACAATGTGTGTGTTTTTTTTTTTAGATTTTTGTTTATTTTCTTTTAACCTGTTAGGGCCTTTCAGACACAGACCAATAAACGCACACATTGTTTGTCTGGATCTACAACAGGTCTACTACAGGTCTGGTGAATCACTGGCATGTGCACAAAATGAGCACATGTGCAACAAATTCACAGGACCGCACTCACGTTGCGCTTGCATTAGCACACCGGAATTATCCCACCGTGGTTATCTCTCTCCTTGTACTAAACACCAACAAATAAACTTGATGGCTTCCCGTGTTTGATATGAAAGATTAAAAAAAAAGATTTGCATATGTTATGTACATGTGCTACCATCTTGAAAGAAGAACTCACAATATTTTTTTTCCCGAAAAAGAGACAGAGAGCACATAAAAACAATCTTGAACTTAGATGTACAGTTGCTTGACTCTAAAGTAAACATAGATTTACTTTTCATAGCTGTCATTAATGAAAAAAGTGAAACAAAACAAACAAAAGAAAAAACAATAAAAAAACAACAACAACAATAATAATAGTTCTTCGGCTGATGCCGAACAGGCATCCTGTTGACCATTCCCTGTTGAATGGGGAAGGGGAGGCGGGAGGGCCGGGTTTAAGAAATATTTCATAACGACTCCATTGCTTTTCCATTGTAACCCTGATTGCTTTCCTCTCTTTTTGAACGGTGGCTAACTGCTCCAATGACCAGCTAAGCAATGTGTGTCTGTACGTACTGTATGTTGTTATGTCTGTCTCCATGTATCTATCTTGTCTGCTTGAGTACAGTACTATCCCTGGGTTAGCTTGGGCGGCATTGTTGAGCAACCACATGCGCGTACACAGACACACACAAACACACACACTTAAAGATGGGTCTGAAGATGGGTCTGATTTTTTCCATAAGCGGCGATGTAAGGCTGTTGAAGATGGGTCTGATTTTTTCCATAAGCGGCGATGTAAGGCTGTTGTTGTATAGGCTGGAGTATTGGGCATTACCATGCTTGGTGACAGCAAGGGCTAATGGAAAGACTCATGATTTGTAGGCGTGTTGAACAGGAGAACTGCCACACAGTTCTCTTAGTCTGGACATACCTAACCAACTGTGGAATTTAAGTTGCCTAGCAACGCTGTGAGCATGAAGCTAGGTTTCTCGCCTCACACAGAGAGAAAGATGGCTTTGTCCCTGAAGATTCCATCACGTTTATTTGTTGGTTTGGGTGGGAAGGGAACGTCACCAACTATTGTTTAACAACTTGAACCCCTGGGTCCCTATTCTGTGGAGAACAAGAGGAGGTGTATCTATTTATTTTTGTTTTGAACAGCACGCATCAAAAGAAGGATCAATGCCAAAACTGTGTTTGCCTCTGCTTTCATTAATACGTCTTGACTGGTGCATTAAGCTAATACTGAATATTAACATTTCTTGAATGTCCCAGTCATCGTTTTGTTAGTTTTGTTATCTTTTCTACATATTAACCTATGACATGACAAGCCAACATACAAAAAGAAAATTTGCACATGTTAAGA
The DNA here is from genome assembly GCA_039105355.1 of Benthosema pterotum. Lineage (NCBI taxonomy): Eukaryota > Metazoa > Chordata > Actinopteri > Myctophiformes > Myctophidae > Benthosema > Benthosema pterotum. Next base: position 34,742,729 of record CM076968.1, read on the forward strand.
CATTCCCAAAATAGGGACAGTGTTTATTTATTCGTAGTACATCGTACTATGGTGTCACTTGGAGAAAATAGATGATCTTCTGTTCATCCAAAATATTCTCAAAGAATGTTACTGAGTTTTATGTTAATTTATTGATTCAATTCTGTACTAGCATTACTAGTACAGAATTGTACTAGTATACTAGTAGGCCTATGTATTTTGCTCATATACGGCTTTGTTCATAAAATCTTTTTTGGAATAAAAAATTCTGATGTCTTTCATAGTACATTTTATTGCTTAAAAATAAAAACCTTATGTGGATCTTCACCCATTTTCAACCATATCTACTCAGTCTGTGTCTAATTGGTGGGGTTGTGGTTGAGGTGAGGTGAGGCAGGAGATGTTTGGGGCTTTTCTGCCTACATTGATAGGAAAGAGGTACAGAGAGACGGATTGACACGTAACAACGGCCATCAGGATCAGGACTCTCCAAAATGCTTTGAAATGCAATTGCAGTGGATACCATGCCAGGCAGCAACATGTTCAGTGTCTTGCTCAAGGACACTTTGTCATGTAGCCAGATGGAACCTGGCAATCCAACCAGGAACCTTCAGATTCCAAGATGCCCACTGTACCTCCTGGAGCCAGTGATAAATTGAAAAGTCAGAGTTGATAAAGTGAAGGTTCAACATTTGTAAAGTAAAAAGTACATGAAATCCGCTATGCACTAAAAAACAACAACAGAGGCAGCAGCTCCATCAGTCTTCTCTCGACAAAGAGTAAAGATCAATGTGTGTCAAATTTGATCTGTGTTTAAAAAAAACCTAAGCTGTTTAAATAATTAAACAAAGATATCTAAACAATATATGATACAAGTGGGGAAATAGCTCAAGTGCAAACTGCACTGTCATGCTGTAGATCCAAATTCATTAAGCCCAGACATGTAGCCATATCGCCGGGCAATCTAGCTCCCTCCACACTCCCTGATAATTTCCTCTTTCATATTACATAATATGCAGGAGTCAAACACTTTTGGACTTGTTTCATTTGTTAAGAATGAATGGGACATTTTTCACTTTAGCCTACATGACAGCTTGCAAATGATGAGTAGCTGCGTTAAATTAGTACAAAGGTATATTTAGAGTACAGCAAATTCAAGGCCCCCCAGAATGAATGTCTGATAATTTGCCAGTACATTGTGTGTTTTGTCTGTAAAAGAAAGATTGATGTTGTATCATTATCGCTGAGCCAAGGGCACAGTTATCTATCCTCACCCGAGACCAAGGTTACAGATTGTTGCTATCAGGCCAAAAAACCTCTCATGTCCTTATTTTAAACGTGTGTTTCTTCATCCCACTTGATCATACTAATGTAGTAATGTGTCACAAAAGGATGAAGAGTAGCAGATCTGCAATCCCAAAACACAAAAGACTCTGGATTCATTTTTGGACATATGAGGTTTCCACTCGACACAGAGACCAAATGATAAATAACTGGATGTCTAGCTACACAGCAAACTGCATGGTACACTGAATCCTGCAAAGTAATCCATCACTCACTTTCACTAAATTACATAATGGGGAACTATTATTTCATCTCAGTAGAAGAACAGTAGAGGTTCGATTAGTTCAAGGTCTTTATTGTGAATCTTGCGTTGTTGGTAGAGTGTCTGCCCTGAGATCAGTAGGTCAGAGTTCAGTCCAAAAGCTGTGAAAATGGGGCTGCCCTGCTTACCACCAACCCAACCCAGTGTCATGTCCAAAGAGGATGTGGCTACATCACACCTCACACTATTGAAACTGGATAGGCTCATGTCCTACAGTATATGGGCATCACACAGTAGAAGTAAAGAGTAAAATGTACCTGTATACTCAGGCTCATGTCTTACTGTCTGGGGTTACTCTAAAAGTTACTCTAATCAGTATTTAGATATTTGATGTTCAATTTAGCTGCCCTGCCTCTTCCTATACAAACCCACAATAACTTAAAACTCCATTTTAACCCTAATAGAGAACAAAAACAACCAATCTGTTTTCTGGTGACTGATATTGTCATCCTAATATGTGAATGGGCCATTGAATTCAATTTACAGTTTTCATTTATTTTTAAAATATTATTTTGGAAAATTTAGCAGCAAATGGATGATGGATGGATGACAAACAGTTTTTCTAGTATTCAGGGAGAGTGGTTAAAATTGATTAAGTGGAGTCAAAGCAAATCTATAGACTATACAGTGATCACCCCTTCCCCCACTGCATATGCACATGCATATGCATATGCATATGCACATGCACATGCACATGCACGCACACACACACACACACACACACACACACACACACACACACACACACACACACACACACACACACACACACACACACACACACACACTAATGAATTGCTATAAGCGACAACAATAATTCATTTACTAATTAAAACAAAAACACATTACATTTTCCGTGTGTGTGTGTGTGTGTGTGTGTGTGTGTGTGTGTGTGTGTGTGTGTGTGTGTGTGTGTGTGTGTGTGTGTGTGTGTGTGTGTGTGCGTGCGCACACGCGTGCATGGGCATGTGTGTTAAAAAGAGAATAACATAGTTTTAATCCCCTTAAGGGGGAAAGTCGGCCAGGGTTTTGCAGAGAGCAGCACAGAACGTAAGTTATGTCCATAACTATGGATCTATGAGACCGAACGATGACCGTCACTACGGTCATTACACTGAATGATGCCCATCTTACTTACCTTCCGAGACCTTTATATCAACTTTGTCATGTCACATGACTCGGGAGGCGGGCTCACCGTAGGCTACAAAGCACGTCCGGTGAGCCGGCTCCACCTCCTGCCTCGAACGCCTCAGTCCGTTCCGAGCGACAGGAGAGAGTGACGGTCATCGTTCGGTCTCATAGATCCATAGTTATGGACATAACTTACGATCTATTCCGACCTCACTCTGACCGTCACTACGGTCATTACACTGGATGACCAATACCAACCGGGTCGCGAGGAACGGGGCACACAGCCACCATACCACCCCGCTGGGCAGCCGTCAAAGGTACGGCGGAACCCAAAGACACCCGGGATACGACATACAGTCCGTAGAACCCTGCAAACGTGCAAGGCACAGACCAAGAAGTCGCTGCACAAACGCCCGTCACAGAGTAGACACATGCTTCAGTGCGGCCCAGGAAACGGCGACCCCCCTCAGGGAGTGAGCCACAGTCTTCTCAGGAACAGGCCGGCCCAGAACCACATAGGCCGCCAAATCGTGTCCACAAGCCCCTGTGACAGACGCTGTCTGGACAAAGGAAGTCCCACTGGCCTGCCCCCATAGCAGAGGAACAGCCGTGTAACCATGCCTCGGATGCAGTCCATACAAGCACCAAGAGCCCTGAGGGCTGCAGAAAGACGCGATGGTGCAATCCCCTGCACCTGTCAACGCCGTCAACAGGGTTACATCCCTGGGCAAAAACAAAAATGCCGCAGTAGGCCACAGAGACACCCCTGTGCGATCAGGTCCCCACCTCATGCAGTCGCGATCGACTGACAAGGCGTGCAGCTCACTGACTGATCCAACAGTTCACAGTGGTCCTCTCCAAGAACCACAGTACCAGAGGGAGGATCCCATATAGGGCCCACAAGAGCCATCAGGGGCGTACCCGCCCGACAAAAAACTGGCAACTCATGCCCACCAACTGGTAGTCACGAACCGCCACACACGGCCGGGAAATAGCGGCACTACACATACTGACAATGCCAGCCGCCACCAGCCTCTAACAAGCACTGGAGGAAACGCAAGACAACAGAAGCGCCACATGCACTCGTGTTACCGTAACGGGCATGGAGGGGTCAACAACGGCCCATCCGGTTCCCGAGAGTGGGGCTCAGGGGCCCAGAGCTGTAGGGTCACCAGCTTGGAGTAGCAAACCTGACCCCGCCTCGGAACAGTCCACTCTGGCTGGCAGAAAACACGCAAACGCGTTCCCAACAAAACCTAATACACAACCGAGGTGTTGCACACAACGTGCCCACCTCCCAACTGAAGTGCCGTAGAACCAAGCATGCCGACGGCGCTCGCCGCAACAGAACAACGGCATGTCCAGCCGCACTAAGCGGCATGCACTTCACCGACCCAGTTGGGTCCCAACAGTCTCAAGACAAGTCGAAAGCAATCCGCCTTGCGTGCGTCTGTGAGACTCTCGAGCACAAGGACAACACCCCTGAGCCAATATAGGGCTCACCTCAAACGCTGACAAGGATCACATCACGCAGCCAGGAAGACATGTGCCTGATGGGCCCAAGCCAACTGCACAGGAGCAAGTGGGCACCACATGGCACGGACAGACGGTCACGCGTCTGTACAGGACAACAAGTCACATGCTGGACATAAGAGAGGGCCGGCAGAAATACAGTCACAGGGGACAGTAAAGAGGTCCCCACACTCCGTCAGAGCAAGACCCGTTGGGAGGACCCATGACGAGGCCCGTGCAACCCCACTCGAAACGCCACAGCGATCCTGCACAGCCAACCACATACTGCACCCGGCTCCACAAGGAGATCAAGGAGAGCCCATCCAGGCGCCATAGTCAGGCTCGACTGTGAAGCAAGACTCAACTGGGCTAGAACCAGGACGGACAACAGCCATCGAGGACAGCCAGCCCCGAGGACACGAGGCCAATCGCCTCCAGTGACACAAGCTGCATGAGAGCAGTCACACCGCCCCTCCACAAACATTGGGAGGGCAAGAAAAAATGTGCGAAAAGGACTTACCAATTGTCCCGGCACAGTCCCCGCACCACGAAAACCAGCGCAGGCAGCCCGTGTTGAGGTCACCCGCCACACTGCGGCAGCAGAACAACACGGCCAAAATCAGGGATGCAATGACAGGCTTGATGGCGGCCTGCAACCCAGGACAGCCTGCCCCAACTCCAGTCAACAGTGAGAGACGGGGAAAGGTAAATCCACGTGAAACGGTGCAAAGGTGACACCCAGTGATAACATGCTACACCTGTAGCTACTCAATGAAACGGTTGCACCACCCCAATGCATTGCCCTGCCAACAAGGCTTGCAGCACCAGAGGCTTGAAAACCCGTCCCATGACGACACAAGTGTGTGCGCTGGAGCTGACTCCGCCAGCCATAGTATAGCCAGGCATGAGTGTTCCACGGCCATGCGCATGTAAGTGTGCATGCAGCGGCCCAGCCAGTAAATCCCGACCAGGCAGTGGGAGAAATCGTCAGGAAGAGAACGTCATCCTGGAGCCAGCCGTGGCAAGGACCCCCTTGAAAATGAGATGAGACATCTCAAGGGGTTTATCCTTTCAATAAAAAGCATATATATATCAGAAGGGAGAGACTTCGATACCCCCTGCAGTGCACCAGTGCAGTGCACCAGAAGTTGCAACACAGGCGGCTAGCGATCATGCGCACAGATCGCACGCCTCACTCCACAAACAGCCGAACCCCTCTGGACACGTTTCGGACCGCGGTCAGACCTCCCCCTGGCACACAGGGCAGGACAAAGGGTGACCCATGGCTGAAGGGGAGCCTCACACAAGGCACAAAAATGGAAGCCTTCCATTGTTGCAGCACCAATCCCTCTGCACCGGCCAATGCACACCGGTCCCAGCCGGGCACGGGCACTACAGGCACTGTTAACCCGTATTGACGAAGTGCTGGAGAGAGGGAGTGTGCACGCAGCCTGAACCAGGAGACCATAATTCAACCGTTCAGCTGTTCAGTGTTCCAGCACCAGCAGTGCGAACACCACTGTTAGGTGCAATGCTGCCGGTAGCTGACCAGTAGAACCACCAAAAAGGGAGGCTCACTTCAACAACGTCGCCCTTCACAAGGCGCAGCTGCTGGCATCCATGTAGAAGCTGTCACGTCCCTCATGCAAACAAACCATTTGACCCATTCAAATGGTTGCACCGAGACCCAAGCCTCAGTGCACACTCAACACACTAGCCAAGTGCAAACTACCACTCCTACCAGCTGGGATGAAGGAGCACGAACACAACCAAGATCATGCTACAACAACCAACAGGTCCACCAATAGGGGCCACCCGCTGAAGGCTGACCACACCAGCCAGGGCTATATTAATTGAACAATACAACGAACACAGGTAGCCGTGTCCGTTAAGGACCCAATGCTGGAGACCAGCTATGCAACAAGACCTGCCACAGCCAACATGAATACCCGTTCAGAAACTCCTCCAGCATAAACTACTCGCAGCAGTCAAGCCACCCTGGCAGCAACGCCAGAGGCTCCATGCTGTGGAAATCCGGGCTAATAGGACAACCACACACGCACTGCCGTCAGGAGGAAGCACGGTGCATGGATGGAAACACATCTGGATCATCCCCTGCGACAGGCACCCCCCAAATGAGAGACACCCGAAAGGATGCTGCTCCTTGCAATTCCCAACACTGCAGCTGAGAAGCAAAAGGCTTCAAACTGACACCCACTCACCAAGAAACTGGATAGCAGCCAAATCTACCAAAAAAATGGCCTTCAGCATCTCATTGACCTACTGGGCATGAGAATGCCTAAAAAGGCGGAGAAGAGTACTCACGAGACCCTTAATGATCACGGTCCCCCCAATGGACCGCAGATGATGCTCACTAGAATGCCTGCCAGTATGGCCATACACAGGCTCCTGAGCAGGAGGAGCCAACTGCCCTGTCCGACCAGCATGGCGAGGCCTCCTGGTACAGACCAAGTCCAAGGAAGCCTCACCTAGGATCCACAATGCCCTGCAATGAATGGGACCTGTCTAATAAGCAAGACTGTCTCAGTGGCCGGTGCTGGGGCCCATGGTGGCCCGAGAACACCCGCAGGCACAGAAAGCCATTGTAGCTCCACCATCAAAACAGTATGCAAACACACTGGACCCACTACAAAGACAGAGGAACTGCACCAGCTGTGGACAGCACAGTACCACACATATAGCCCTGCCCACTGTACGCGCACGTACAAGAGGGACACAATACCCAGCTAGCTGCGGACAGCATAGCAACAGGGCAATACAACAAGAACACACCCCACTAGGTGCGAACAACCTAGCACCAGGGCCACATGTATAGCCATGCTCACTGTATGCGTACGCACGAGGGACACAACACCCTGCTAGCTGCGGACAGCATAGCTACAGGGCAATACAACAAGCATACACCCCACTAGGTGCGAACAACCTAGTACCAGGGCCACATGCATAGCCATGTTCACTGCACGCGTACGTACAAGGGACACAACACCCTGCTAGCTGCGGACAGCATAGCAACAGGGCAATACAACAAGAATACACCCCACTAGGTGCGAACAACCTAGTACCAGGGCCACATGCATAGCCATGTTCACTGTACGCGTACGTACAAGGGACACAACACCCTGCTAGCTGCGGACAGCATAGCAACAGGGCAATACAACAAGAACACACCCCACTAGGTGCGAACAACCTAGTACCAGGGCCACATGCATAGCCATGTTCACTGTACGCGTACGTACAAGGGACACAACACCCTGCTAGCTGCGGACAGCATAGCAACAGGGCAATACAACAAGAATACACCCCACTAGGTGCGAACAACCTAGTACCAGGGCCACATGTATAGCCATGCTCACTGTACGCGTACGTACAAGGTACACAATACCCAGCTAGCTGCGGACAGCACAGCATCAGGGGTAATAATACAAGAACAAACCCTACTAAGTGCGAACAGCCTCGCACCGGGGCAGCAATAGCCAATGCAACAGTAATAACTGAAACACCTACTCCATTACGCGAACGCCCAGTACCAGGGCTAGCAAACAGCTACATGAAAACAGTAACAACTGAAACACCCACTCTATACGGGAACGTACGAGAGGGGATCAGAAAAAACAACAGACCCCACCAGGCGCGAACGCCTAGCACCAAGGGTAGCAAACAGCTGCATGAAAACAGTAACAATCGAAACACCCACTCTATATGCGAACGTATGAGAGGGGATCAAGAAAAACAACAGACACCACCAAGCTGCGAACAGCCCAGCATTAGGAGTAGCAATAGCAACACAGTGATCCCAACGAAAACCAAACCTCACCTACTGCTGATTACAGCAGTCAGAGGAAACACAGCGAGAAATAACTTCTCACTACACACTGTACAGTACACCCAGAATGGAGGGAGACTGGCATTTCAACACGTTGTGGGTTCACAACTGCAGAATATCATAATTGCACTCACCTACAAATGATCATAATTTCACCCGCCTACAGATAGCGGTGAACCAATTGCATGCGAATGCACCGGCAACATCAACAACCACCAACGCGGATGGCGCTCCAATTCAAACCTGCAGCAGCTGCGAACAGCGCAATAGGCTATATTATAATAATAAACAATCAAGAGTAGGCTATGCCATACTACTACCATGGCCGTTCCACAACCAACGGAACGCACAACATAACTGAAAGGGTACACCTCTCTAGACAAAAACATTCACAACGTGTAGCTTAGCAAGCAAACACAGAATGTTACATATACACAACACTGCAACCCACAGGGACCCAAGGCACCTGCACCGAAGTGTACGGGTCACTCAAGCAGTGAGTGTCACTGAGGAAAAATACAAGTAATTCAGCAATATGATCTCAATAAGCACAAACCATGCACTTACCTTAGAATCCAGGTCTGAAGGCGAGAGAGGCAAAGAGGTGGAGCCGGCTCACCGGACGTGCTTTGTAGCCTACGGTGAGCCCGCCTCCCGAGTCATGTGACATGACAAAGTTGATATAAAGGTCTCGGAAGGTAAGTAAGATGGGCATCATTCAGTGTAATGACCGTAGTGACGGTCAGAGTGAGGTCGGAATAGATCAGGAAGAGACAATAATTATTTCTAGTAGCATTGGGGTGAGGGGTGAGGTGCTCAGGTGCAACAACAGTCCCACAATGCAAGGGAAGAAGGGGGTGTTATGCTGGCTTGTTGGTAAAAGAGGATAAGACAGCCTGTCCGTCCTGCATCACATCGTACATGTCTGTGACTGTCAGTGGTGGGATTGGCATTGTTTTGTATGTTTTTAACATTACTCTAAAATATAAATAGAACCCCGGCCCCAGGCATGGTCCCTGTGTATTTTAAAGGCTGCTATTGAATAACTTTAACACTTAATTTCTGTAGACTTTTTAAAGAATAAATACAATTTCAATGTATTTATTTTCGCTGTATTTACAATTTCAATAAATCTTCCTTCAAGCATATAGTCATAAACCTGATGGTCATGTTTTAACATGGAATAATAATAATGTTTGGGGCTGATAGCATTACTATTTCCCACTCCTTGTGTGTTTGTCTTTCCTGTCTACATGTTGAAGTGCCCTCGGTCAAGACACTGAACCCCAAATTGCCTCCAATGAGTTGGTCGGTGTGAGCTTGGTCCGTGTACTTTTCGGCCATTCAGGATTCTGTTTTATACTTGTTAAATTTAAAATCAGAATACACTCCAAAACGGCCCGTTTCGGTATTCTGTTTTGAAAACAAAATGTAGAGTTGTGAATTGTAAGAGCAACATACGACCCGTTTCCAGGTTCTAATTGTTGTGGTTCGAATCAAGAATGACAAAATTTAAAAACGCTGCTGCTCTGGCGAGGTGGCGAGCAAAACCTGAAATCTGTTTTGTGTCCGCTGCTCCCCCCCCCCCCCCCTCCCTCCTCCGTGCTGAGGGCGGAGGCGTGGCACGGAGCTCTTGATTGACAGCTCGGTTACTGCTGCAGTTACTACAAGGAGACACACGCGGCGCTGTTGGTACTGGCAGATGATATTATGAATTATTGAATTAGATTAGACAATATTATTATACATTTATCCTGCCGTAATTTCAAATAAATTACCCCACTTTTTGGTTGCATATTTACACAGGGCTGTTATTACATTCATGTCAACTCTTAAGTAATTAAAAAAATTAATAGAGACAGACAGACGAACAGACAAGACAGACAGACAATGAATACTAAACTTTTTAATTAATTAACATCCTAAAGTAAGTCTACTTTGTATTCAACATATAGGGTAAGTGTCCCACCATCATCATGTGTGTCATTGTTATGCAACCCGCTATGTTTATAGTGTATTCGTTATTCAATTAAGTGTTTATGAGGTGCGCCAATTGGGCCGCCAAGGTGCCAACCGAACTAGGCATTGAAGTAAATGAATAGGAGTAATGCCTCACCGGGGCTCATCATCAGATTGTTTTCAACATTCTAGCCAACTTTGTGGAAGATGGTAGGGTATAGATAGTGTCTATAAAATCAAGTGAGTGTGTGTGTGTGTGTGTGTGTGTGTGTGTGTGTGTGTGTGTGTGTGTGTGTGTGTGTGTGTGTGTGTGTGTGTGTGTGTGTGTGTGTGTATACCTAGTGAATGAATACAGGAACCTACATTTGAATTAAATATTAAATACATCATCATTGAATTTGAATGAGTTTGGACGTGCACATCCGCAACAACCAGGGGAACCACTTGATGCTGTTTTGCAATTGTCCTAGCCAATTGCATCTCCTCGGACTACTGTAGGTCTACTGTCTGTCACTGTGGTCCATCCGTGACACCATGATCACGCCCTTGCTGCAGTGTGCGCTGTATAGGCTACCAGTAGGTAGAAATAATAGCTCTGTGGCTGGTTATGACCCGTTAAGATTCAATCAAAATGCCGCTAACGCCAATGTATTTGTAATGACAGCAGCAGTCATAAATATAATCTAAATGATAAAGGATAAATGTATACAGACTACATTACTTCAATGATTAGTTTGGCACCTTGTTTGGCACCATGTCGGCCCAAAACACTTAATTGAACAAATAAACAGGCCTACCTGTAACATAACACGTTGCATAATAATGATTAATGACACAGATGACGAGGTCCCGGGTAGGCCTCTTTAAAATGTCTATCTGTCTGTATTACTTTATTAATTAAGAGTTGACACAGAGGAGGATGCATCAATCATCAATGTCTAATCAGAATGTAATAACAGCACTGTATTAATATGCATTAAATGCAGACTAATTTATTCAATTTATTAACGGCAGTGCTAAATGGTATAAATAAAATCTAAATATAAAGGATAAATGTATAATAACTACTCTAATTCAATAATTCATAATATCATCTGCCAGTACCAACAGCGCCGCGTGTGTCTCCTTGAAGTAACTGCAGCAGTAACCGAGCTGTCAATCAAGAGCTCCGTGCCACGCCTCCGCCCTCAGCACGGAGGAGGGAGGGGGGGGGGGGAGCAGCGGACACAAAACAGATTTCAGGTTTTGCTCGCCACCTCGCCAGAGCAGCAGCGTTTTTAAATTTTGTCATTCTTGATTCGAACCACAACAATTAGAACCTGGAAACGGGTCGTATGTTGCTCTTACAATTCACAACTCTACATTTTGTTTTCAAAACAGAATACCGAAACGGGCCGTTTTGGAGTGTATTCTGATTTTAAATTTAACAAGTATAAAACAGAATCCTGAATGGCCGAAAAGTACACGGACCGAGCTTGCCATTGGTGTGTGAATGTGGGAAGTGAGGACACTGTTCACCGCTTCACCTCCCAGGCAATGTATGAATGAATGCACCATTGTAAAGCACTTTTAGCACTTGGAAAAGCACTGTAAAATGCAATCCATTATTATGTAATACCAGCACAGTACCACTATCCTAAAGCCCCCTTTTTGAATTGTATTCACTCTTGGGATCCTTTTTTCTGTGTAGATCTTGTTGAGCTGGTCACTTTGCAAGCATGCTCTCATGTCAAAAGGTGTGGTGACACCACTGCACTATAGATTGTATCCCTTGTTTGTTTACTGGTTCCTTATCTTCTTTCTATATCCACTCATACTTTCTTTTATACATTTCTTTCATACATTTCCTTCTTTCCTTCTTTCTTTCTTTCTTTCTTTCTTTCTTTCTTTCTTTCTTTCTTTCTTTCTTTCTTTCTTTCTTTCTTTCTTTCTTTCTTTCTTTCTTTCTTTCTTTCTTTCTTTCTTCAAGGGATGATTACAATGCAGGATGATGCGATTCACATAGAAGGCACTATGTATGGCATTGGCAGTCTTGAAATTCGAAAGGTTGGAAAACCACTGTATAGTGGTTATAGTTTTCTGAGCGATAGTGAGCCTTGTCTTCAGGGAAGATCTAAGAAATGTTGCATGAGAACATGCAATGACAATGTCCGGGCCGTGTTGAGTGAAACCATTCTACACACCCTTTGATTGATAGATTGAATACATTGTCCCCCAAAAATGTATGAATGCTTTAACCGAAAACATTTAGGCAAAAATATAGGCAAAGTTAATCCTGGTTCCAGGAGGATTCTCTGAATTCCCCTCTGAGACCCTGACTTGGAGGGAAAATGGACACTCATTACCAAACAACTACAATGTCATCTATCATATTATGGCAGGGCAGACAGACATGCAGAAGCTTAATAACCACACAGTGGTCTCACATGCGAATGGACATGCACTGGCTTGAATTACCATGACCGTGAGGACATTAACATTTTTAGACATTGAATTGTATGTAGACATTTTCTCTTCATTCGGCCATTTTTGACTGCAAGCCTAAAGCTTATAACATTTCACAGTGTGGCACCTTGAGGGCTGCAATTTTGCCTCTTTGCCATGGTACTGTTTATATACAAATCATGTTAAACTCTAATTCCAGACCCACTAAACCTAACCGTTTCCATGGAATAGGGTATTGCAACTTATATAATACTATAGGCAGCAAAAATAGGCAGCATACCATTACCATAAAGGACAATTATTTCTCAAATTATGGTATTGTAGTAAAGTGTAAAGTTGTGGAGACATGTGGCTCTTCTCACTAGAAGCACACGTGCAAGCACACATGCATGCTCACACACACACACACACACACACACACACACACACACACACACACACACACGCGCGCGCGCGCACACACACACTTATGCTGTGTGAGATACAGCACTGCGACAGTAGGGTGGTTCGATGGCTGCCTGCCGAAGGGAAGGGTGGGGGCTATCTATGCTGCAAGATTACTGATGAGCTATCTGCAAGGAAAAGCTTTATTCCATCCGACTGGGATGGAATGCACACACTTGCTGTTGTGCACACACATGCATGTTTGGATGCGTGCACGTGCGTGCGTGTGCGTGCACGCACACACACACACACACACACACACACACACACACACACACACACACACACACACACACACACACACACACACAGACGCCGTGAGCTTTATGCCACAGCTGCCCTGACAGTGACGGTGTCATAACTCCTATGTAATGAGGTTCTACACTACAGTGCTGCTGTATGTCATTGGCTCAGCAGACCGAGGAGCCAATGAGAGACTGACACTACACACTGAGTTACTGTACCTCCCCATTCGACTGTCTGCTACAATGTAAACCCACACACACGTGCACACACACGCATGCACGCGCGCGCGCACACACACACACACACACACACCACATGCATGCACGCACACACACACACACACACACACACACACACACACACACACACACACACACACACACACATGCACGCACGCACACACACACACACACACACACACACACACACACACACACACACACACACACACACACACACACACACACACACACACACACACAGTATACCAGTAAGACGCCTGAGGGCAAAAAGCGGCCTTTAGGACATATGTGTGTCAACGGAATGCCAGAACAGGTCAGTTCAGATGTAAGGGTGGCAGTGGGAGGCCTTAATTTTTTAGTCTGTTTTTGCCAACTCCGAGATGCAGCTGTGCCTATTATGGTAGTCAAAATGGTGACATGGAAGAATGGAATGATGGATGGGGAAGGATCAACATATGGAATGTCAGAAGTCCGTCCATCCATTTGTCTATTAACAGCTAATTTCACACACCGTTGGTCTGATCCATACCAAACTTTGCACACACACTCCCTGGATGCCAACGATGAACCTCTGCCCCACATTGTTCTAGAACGGCCTGTTATAGCACCACTATGAGGCAGGTTTTTACATTTTACATAGGCTACATGCACCTGCATGAAATGTTGTATGAAACCTCTCTAACGGACAAGGATAAACCAGTGTTTCACGTCATTTATAGCGCCACCAGGAGGCCGCTCTTTATAAAACACTTTTTTTCACATTATACTCCTCCAGATTCTGTCCCCAATTCCCGCAAATCATTACACAGTATATAGAGTCATGTGTTCAAAACAGATCTGATCCTAATTGTCTATAATTGCCATCCAAAGTCTGCAGGATTGGCCCGTTTTGAACAAAAAGCAGCAATTCATGGACGCAGCATGTAATTTACGTTACAGCACCGCCAACAGGTGTACTTTGTACTGCAAAACACATTTGTGGAACAAAATGCCTCAAATCATTCAAATACCATCAAAGGCACAAAAAGAAATGCCACCCTTATAGCGCCACCAGGCGCCAGCAGCCTGACCTGGTGGAGACCTGTGTCCAGAAGGGCACTTTTTGGGCTTGAGGTCAGAAAAGTTGCTGGACAATATTGTTGACATCAGGGGCATCAGGGCAAGACATGGCAGTGAAATCATCAATTTTCAGATTGTCTGATATTTTGCTTCTTAAAACAAGTTTTCTTTCAAACTAATACTTAGTAGTTCATTTTAGCCAATGACAACTAGGTTTTCTAGCTGATCAAATGTGACTACAAGTCACACTACAAGTCGCGACTACAAGTCACATTTGCTATACTGTATATGCATATCCATCACTGTTGATGTCACATGATGTCAGACTCACAATGACCTGGGCACCATATGGGGGCTGATGTCACAATGACCTGGACACCTGGGGGCTGGTGTGACCAGGTGGCTGAAAACATGCATGCATCAAGTTTCTGTTCCATATAGTCTTGACTGTTATTGTTTGTCCTGCGTGTGTGTCTGTGCATGTGTGCATGTCTGTATGTCTGTATGTATGTAATTAAGGGCAGTGCGTGGGCATAGATATCCATGCGTGAATATGTTCATCATGTGTGAATGTGGCTATTATGAATGTATGTCAGTGTGTAAGTATGTATGCTAACCAGGTCTGCTCTGAGCCTGAATATCTGTCATAATTTCCGGCGCTGCAGCAGAGATAGAGGTGATGCATTCACGCATGCATGCCTGCGCTCCGCTCAGGTCTGTGCGAATGATTATTCCCACAATAATGCATGCTGCCAGCCGCCACAACACTCCCCTCGGCTGTTACCCCCCATGCAGCCCTGTCAAGACCCATCCCCCAAATCCTGCACCCAGCAAAGACCCCCTCCCTCGCACACTATTACTCCCTCACTCTTCACCTTACCTCTCCAACACACACACACACACACACACACACACACACACACACACACACACACACACACACACACACACACACACGCCTGATTTGGCATGACCAGGGGGCATGTTAAGATTGCATTTTAGTCCTCCTGACTGTTTAATTAGACAACCACACTATTGCAATGGGGAATTGAGGGTGGGTTGGCGGGGGTGGGAGGGATTCTGGAGGGACAAGGGGCACAGGAGGTGCTTGGGAATGGGTTCTGGGTGTAATTAGAATGGTGGTAGAGGCTTGTGGTCTCCCCATGGGCGAAGCTGTGGCCGATTTGCACAAATACACACTAATGCACACACACACACACACACACACACACACACACACACACACACACACACACACACACACACACACACACACACACACACACACACACACACACACACACACACACACACACACACACACACACACACACACACACAAATGCATGCAAGCATGCACATATACTTAAATACATACTGTATAGGCTTACATGTGGGCATGTGAGACGTGAGACAGTGAGAGACAGACAGTAAAGCTGAGAGACAGAGAGGGAGAGGGGCATTGTGCAGTTGTTGTTTAAATTCTCTGTGCTGTGCTTTGTCAATGTGTGACCTTTAGTATGAACAGCTACTGTGGCCAACTACTTCCTTGTGAATGCTCTTGTGCGTGTGTGTGTGTGTGTGTGTGACACTGCGCGTGTGCATGCGTGCGTGTGTATGTGTGTGCATGCGCGCGCGTGTGTGTGTGTGTGCGTTTGTGCATTCGTGCATTTGTGCGTTCGTGCGTGCGTGCGTGCGTGCATGCATGTGTGTGTGTGTGTGGCAGGGGGTCTTGTTAAGTGTTGTTCTTCCTTGTTTTCCTCCACAGTGCCAACCAGCCACTGACAGACTCAGTATTTTGATTTTAGTTATCGTAAAATATTATTTTAATATAAATAATAATACCTCATGAAGACAGGAGAGGAATAAAACAGTGATACCTTGTAACTTGCAGAGAAGTAAGATGTCTACCGATGGCTACTATTCCATGCCAGACTTGATAAAGAAGGTGAGATATTACAGAGGACAGAGGAGGGACACTGAGGACAGTGGACAGTTGGATGAAAGGGGAGAGACGGAGGGGATAGCGGTGGACAATGACATCCATGATGATGGCATTGTCTCGGGACCACAGGAGGACACGAGGGAGGATACAGCAGGAAGACAGAGTGAGTTTGACAAAGTTGTGAATCGTTGTGGTTGGACGATTTCTCTCTCTCATAAGTTGAAAAAGAGGGTGGCCTATCCTTACAACTGTTTGGTTAGCACTAGGCGTTTGAATCGTCTGCATTTGCCATTCTCATATAAACATATTTCAGAGAGAATGTTGGTCGGTTTTGATTTCTCTCATGCAGGTGCTGACTGTACGCACACCTAGTAGCTGGACTTTCTGTTTCAGGACAGCACCTTAAAACTGTAAGGTCTCTGGGAGTTGTTGCTGTGTGTCTGGGGATGCTGTGTCTTATCCAACTGGGTGTGATCATAGGCCAAGCTGTGCACTGTGAGTACTCCATGACAAATAATCACCACACACCACTTCCTCAGACTCGTTTTCAGAATTTTTGTAGTTGTGTCAATTACAAAATCCAACTCAGCACCCACACCTCAACGTGACTTTTGTTTGCAATTTTGTATTCAATTTTCTAATGGTATCAATTCACATTGATACCAGAACCAGTAGCAACCAGTGCCAATAACCAGTAGCAATAATGACTGATCATTTTGCATTGCAGATAATTCAGCCAATAACCAGTTAACAACCAAGTACAACAATGTGATCCTGGAGAGAGATAAACTAAAGACAAGATATAACAACTTGACTCAGAAGAGAGATTTGTTACAAAGTGAAGTAACAAAGCTTAAGAGAGATCTAGCAGGTGAGAGAGGTTATAAACCTTTTTGAATTAATATGATTAATTGGCATAAACTACAGCATTAGCTATTGTGAGGGACATGAGCTATATGGGCCATGAATTATGTTGTATAGTAATATGATGTAGGTACCTAGCGGTTATCAGAGTATGCTGTTCTTAACTTTGGTCCAGACTACGCTGGTCTAGTCTATGATATTAGTGAGTCAGTCACTGTGATTGGGAGGGTTTGATACCCAGCCAGGTCATACCAAAGACTGTAACAATGGGAACCTGCCTCCTTGCTTGGCACTCAGTAAGGTTTGGATTGGGGCCCTATTTCATTAAAAGGTTTGATTTTATGTTTTGTACACCATTATATTCTTATTTTTATCATCATACACTAGTACTGGTAGTTCTCAAATATTTTATTTGCAAGGACAGTCTTGCCTTGCATTATGCTTTACACTTCATTATTTTTTTGCTGATCTGGTCTGTTGCTGTGCACCATAAAAAGGATATAGTAAATATAAACATTTAAAAGCATGTAAAAAAGTGTTTGTGTTTGAATATAATATTATTCAAATTATTATCAATCATCAGTGCATTGACAATCTACCAGTAAAACTTCTGTTTGATGTTTAGAACCATGCCCCAGAGCATGGAAGAAGTTTGAATGCAGCTGTTATTACACTTCTACTGAAAAGAAGACATGGGAGGAAAGTAGAAAACAATGTCTGAAGACACCCGGAGCAGATCTGGTGATCATTAACAGTAAAGAAGAACAGGTCAGTGTGTGTGTGTGTGTGTGTGTGTGTGTGTGTGTGTGTGTGTGTGTGTGTGTGTGCGTGCGCGTTCATGTGTGCGCACGCGTGTGCATGCGTGCGCGTGTGCGTGTGTGAGGTAATTCTTTGATAGTGAAGTATTTACTGTAAATGTGAACAAATAAATAAATACAGAAATAAATAGCTAAATCATTGATAAATCCTCAGGAATTCATCAGAGGACTGAACCTTGGGGTTGTTGTAGGACCTTGGATTGGTCTGAAAAAGACTGGGGGCAGATGGACGTGGGTGGATGGGAAACCACTGACAACATCACAGTGAGTGAACATCACAAGTTTTTCTATTGTAATTCAAATCAAATTCACTGTAACTGAGTAGATGTGATTAAAATTCATCTATGTTGTTTATTCTGCAGGGGCTGGGCCTTTGAACAGCCTGGTAAGATTAATCACTATAACTGTGCAAGGTGGGGACAAGGAGGATGGTATAGTCGGACATGTTCACCAATTCAAATACATAACCATAACACCAACTGGATGTGCGAGAAGAGATGTTTCTCTCATGTATTTCATTGATAAAACTACAGCTAAGTGCTGCTTTGTAAAGTTACTCATGTAGTATCATTCGTAAAAAATACTACAGTATTATATATTATTAATGAAACTGAGAAAATCTCAAACCATGTACTGTACAGAACAGAAATACTAAATAAGGCACATAGTTAATATCTGAATCTTCCATTTGGAACTATGGAACACATGATACCACTGTTTATCATTTATCTGTTTAGTCTGTGTCAAGTGTTCATTCGTCTACAGCTGCAGATGACATTTTAGTTTCTATATTCTATATTCCGTTTATATTTTATGTGTTGACACTTTTGAGTAGGCTTAAGTAACATAGAATCATTTCAAATCCTGCAATGTTGTCACAGCTGCATTGTAAGTGCAATAAGCACACACAATTTTACTGTTAGATTGATTTTTTTTAATAACTTATTGAACAGTAAGATGTTTTTTTATGAACATGTAAACTGCCAGTAAAACTTTGTTCTATGAATATGAATAAACAATTTTGACATACAATATGGATATATTCATTACCTGCTAAATAAATGGTCCATATACAGGTATACTGTATATTGCCTTCATCCAAATTATTTCAGACATCAGTAAAGCATTGTTCTGATTATAAATAAAAAATTCTGATGTACGATATGGATGCATTCATTAAACTGCTAAATAAATGGTGCATATATATAGCACCTTCAATAAAAAATATTTCACTTTAAAGAGCAGACGTTCATCATTTCCTGTATGTGTCAGTGTTATTATTCCCTCCTGGAAGGTTTGTGGAAAGTGTCCACGTGATTTAAAGCACTTGTGTCCTTGCCAGGCAAACCAACCATGAATCCTAACCTCGTGTACTGCTGCCCAGGGGTGCAGTAGTGCTAATTTTAGAAGAGGCTGAGCTTTGTAGATCAGCTATCGTGGGGTTACTTCTCACCAGAATAAAGATGCATGGGGTTCAAGTGGTTTTGGTCCAAAACTTTTTAAGGCCTCAAAACAAACATTACATTTCCCTTTGGTATTTTCTTAAGCAAGCATTAACAAACATTATAGCTGAATAAAGGAGGGCCCATAGTGCCCCTAACAATAAACACACACACACACACACACACACACACACACACACACACACACACACACACACACACACACACACACACACACACACACACACACACACACACACACACACACACACACACACACACGGTACCTATTTTTTATGCAACCCAATTGCTATAGAATCCAGCCTAGCCCCCAAAAATGACTTGACGTACTCAATTCTCACATCATAACATCAAAAGCTAGCCCCTGAACCCTCTTTTCTCTTCATCCAGCACTACCCTATGCACTCCTCCTATGTCCCATCATCACTTGGAAGTTGAAACACCAGTAGAAATCATTAGTTTATATTATTGTAGCCTACATTCCTATGCCGTGTCCTGGTGATTGTTAGGTCTGTGTGTGTTCCGTCCCTTGCATGTGTTGCTTACTCACTCACAATCCCTATGGTACAGTCCACCCCCCCCCCCCCACACACACACACACACACACGCGCGCGCGCGGGGAGAGAGAGAGAGAGAGAGAGAGAGAGAGAGAGAGAGAGAGAGAGAGAGAGAGAGAGAGAGAGAGAGAGAGAGAGAGAGAGAGATGGTTTGGGACAGGCATTTAGGTGTCTTGCCTGTCCACCCCAAAGAACTAGACAGAGTTGCGATATTGAGGGGGCAGAAAACCGCCTGGTCACGTGGTTCACGTACTCGCGCGAGCCACAGGGTATTGTCCCTATTCATATAGGTCTATGTAGTCTATGTAGAGGAGCCGCCATTGGACTGGCCACATGAAGTGAACGGAGTTTGCGTAACTCTGTCTATTTCTACGGCTCTAGTACACCCAAACAATCAGGGTCCTGAGAAAACAACCGCATACCTTCTGGGAAATGTAGTTTTAATTCTAATTAAAGTCCACTCTGAACGGAACTCTATGGACTACGATTCCCATGTTACACACTGTTACAGGGCAAGAGGGAAATATCATGGCGTCCCCATGAAAACGAAGTGGAATCGCACATTTGGGATTTAAATTAACAGTTAAAGGTTAGAATTTATATAGTATTTTAAAGTCAGTCGCATAGATACATGTATTATATTAACAATACTTTTTTACACGAATAGTGTGCTGCAGATTCGTAGGTATTGTTGGTGCTAGTTAGCGCGATAGCTATTTTTTTTTTACTATGTTGACGATTGCTTGTAGGCTCATGAATGACCGCCGTAGATCATAACTTAATGTTTTCCCGATAAACTATGCATGGCACGATTAGTTAACCGACCTTAATTACTCCTCGTCTGTAAACTTGACGGCAGTACATTGTGCGCCACGTACAATTTCAGTGACTTCAACGTGAATCACATTGTTTTGATCAATGGTGTCTGGAAGAAATCCTTCTGTCTTCTATAAACAATACTAGCCGCATGCGACGTTAGATTCTTTTCTTTTATATTTGGAATTTATGTGAATCTAGCGTCGCATCAGGCTCCATTGACTCGACTGCTGTCTAAATGTCACCAGTGATCTGCTTGTATTCAACGAGTCAAACTCACCAACTTTGCAGCTGTAGAGAAAGCTTGCCACATCCTCTGTCGATCTGCAAGGGTTTTGTGCCATAAAAATCCACCGTAGACATATTATGAGCTACTTTCTGTCCTGGGTATTCCACAACAAACATCACAGCTGCCATTTTGCCAAACAAGAGCAGAGCGGGAGTGCTTGTTTTATACACTGACACACACCAGGTGCACACCTGGTCGCTGCACACGCAGTATCGCCATCTGCTGTTTGTGTGTGTCAGTGTATAAAACAAGCACTCCCGCTCTGCTCTTGTTTGGCAAAATGGCAGCTGTGATGTTTGTTGTGGAATACCCAGGACAGAAAGTAGCTCATAATATGTCTACGGTGGATTTTTATGGCACAAAACCCTTGCAGATCGACAGAGGATGTGGCAAGCTTTCTCTACAGCTGCAAAGTTGGTGAGTTTGACTCGTTGAATACAAGCAGATCACTGGTGACATTTAGACAGCAGTCGAGTCAATGGAGCCTGATGCGACGCTAGATTCACATAAATTCCAAATATAAAAGAAAAGAATCTAACGTCGCATGCGGCTACTATAAACAATACTAACAGTAAGAATGGTGCCAAGTCCTCAACTCCTTGAAGATCCATGCATTTCATTTCAGTTATTACAGGCTCTTAGCTCTGGTCTATATAGCTCCACTGCACGGTGAGAATCATTGAACCCAGTGTAGTTATGGACCAGATCGAGTCCTAGCCGGTTTCACAACTCCCAAATCGCCGTGTGGAGTTGATGTTTAAAACGATGCACAAAGCTGAAGTAGGTTGTTGCTTGTAACTGCGAAATTGCATGGAGCGGCTGATTTTTTCTCACTGCATCTACTCTTGTACCTACCTTTTTTTTTTTTTTTTTTTTTTTTTTTTTTTTTTTTGTGACAACATGACGACAACCCCAATCCCTCAAAGAACACATCTTGGGCTAGCTCTGGTCCAGAGCTCCACTGCTTCTGAGTCTGACCTGCATTGGAGCTCTGTTGGTCTCCGTGCATTCGGCCATTACTCCACCCGACCAGCCTCTCTTCTCTAGTGGATTTATAAAGAACGTTTTACCTACTCACCAAAATAAACACGTCTTGTGTCATTAGAAAGCCTACTTACCTTAGTGGTCGCACTCTTAGCCCCCCACCACACGGATAAATTGGACTTTTTGGTCAGAACGCGATCGTTTTTCACTGAAGGAAAAATATTTCCTATGGAACTTTTCTATTGGGAATATCGGTAGAGGGCGCAAATCCTGGTTGTTTTTCCGGTGAAAAACGATCGCGTTCTGCCCAAAAAGTCCGATTTATCCGTGTGGTGGGGGGCTAAGAGTGCGACCACTAAGGTAAGTAGGCTTTCTAATGACACAAGACGTGTTTATTTTGGTGAGTAGGTAAAACGTTCTTTATATATCCACCAGAGAAGAGAGGCTGGTCGGGTGGAGTAATGGCCGAATGCACGGAGACCAACAGAGCTCCAATGCAAGTCAGATGCAGTGGAGCTCTGGACCAGAGCTAATCTTGGGCCAGATTCAGTTCATGTATGCATGCATGCATACATACAGTATATACACCCTCTCTTAGGCCAGTGCAGTAGAACATGATCTTTGCCTTTTTTAAACATTACCTATATTAATTCAATACATACAGTATATACATACATAGACACTAACTGAGATATACATGCATTTTGTCATTATACATTATATCATTATAGTGGCCGAACTACCTAGCCTGTGAAATTAAACTCATTTCGCTAGGAACCGCTGTGTAGGACTCCCAGAGGTCCTTGGACCTCACTTTGAGAACCATTTATAATCACACTGGTCTGGGCTGCTGAGAGGTGTGGTTGGATTTGACATGATGGAAAATGAAACTAAAGTGTGTGTGTGTGTGTGTGTGTGTGTGTGTGTGTGTGTGTGTGTGTGTGTGTGTGTGTGTGTGTGAACAGATGGCTGGTGATACATCTGACAAGAAGGATGCTGCAGAAAGTTCAGTAAACAAGGACAGAGAAAGGAAACGCAGTCGTTCACGGGACCGAAGTGAACGGAAGCGCCATCGGTCGCGTGAACGCCGCTCCAAATCTGCTGACAGGTACTTTTATAGTACATTCACAATTTCATACAGTCTAGTTTCTTCTTCCGTACTGTAAAATAAAATTGTGTATTTTTTTGATATGTTCTTAAAGAAATACATTTTTTGTTTAGAATTGTATTTGTAGACTACTAATTTGAAAATGTACAAACATCAAAACCACATAGAAAGTATTCTCAGAAATACATTTTGTTCATTCTTCCTGGCAGAGATCGGCGTGACAGAGACAACAAGGATCGCGAGCGGGACAAGGACAGAGATCGAGGGCGTAGAGATAAGGATGGTGGCCATCGGCGTGATAAGGATCGCAGCAGGAAGTCAAGGTATGTAGACTGCATTTACAATTAGTTTTGGGAACATATGTTATTTGATTTACGGTACTGTATATCTAGCCACAATTTGCAACATTCAATTTTTTATTAATGGGATGAATCTAGAGTTGCAATACTGAATTATCCTCTTTCTGTCTGCACAGTTTGGAAGTTTGGAAGCACTGATCATAAGTCACTGAACAGCACTGTGTACCACCTGTTAAGAATTTGCACATAATGCAGAAGGATGACCCATTTATACAAACAAGTGCTTCCATACTCCTCATAACATGTCTATGGTGGATTTTTATCAAACAAACGCTTTGCAGATAAGAGGAGGATAATTCAAGCTTTCCCTACACCTGCAATGTTGGTGAATATAATGTTGTTCAATACAAGTACATTGCAGATGAATATTTTGATTATTAGGAAGCCAATGGCAGGTATTTCAACTATAGATTCATCACATTCTAAAAAAAAAAAAATCTAGAGTTGCAAATTGCGGCTACTGTATACCATTACCCTGAAGTCTTGAATAAACAAAACTGAGGAAAAAGAAATGGATTCAGTTTTTACTAATATAATTAATACAAGTTGTGAAACTTAATTCTGCTGTCATCCATGTAAACAATCTGCAACTTGGTTTTACAGAAGCACATCACCTAGATCAAAGGACAGAATAAAGAGAGAGAAGGACGTAAAGGTAGAGGAGGATGAAGAGGAGAAAAAGAAGAAAGAGAAGGTAATATTTGGGCTTCAACTAAATTAGGTGTTGGAAAAGCTGTTACTTTCAGAATTTTGGGACACATATTTCTGAGCATGCAGACCTGCTACCTTTGATGCTTTATGACAATAAAGCATCAAGCAGCAAGGAAAAACAAACAAACAGAATAAGGAGATGGAGGATCCGGCCTGAGAACAATGATATAGTATATTCTGTGTATATATATTGCCAACTGTGATTTCTTTCAACCATGCTCTAAATACAGTTCTGTACCTGTGTTTTGTATTTTTGGCTTTGTCGTCAAATTTTCCCTCACAGAATCTGATCTTGAATGATCATCAATAACTGCTGCTTCAGATGATATTTTGAGCCTTGTGTGGGTTTCTGTTCCAGTTCCAGCCTCTTTCTCTGGAAGAGCTTCTCGCAAAGAAGAAGGCAGAAGAAGAGGCCGAGGCCAAGGTGAGATGAGAGAATCTTTTTCATACCAAAACTTGAATGTACCACCAGGCTCTAATAGCACAGGAACACGTGGACCACAGGGAGAGAAGGATTGGAGCAGGGAACATGCACTACTACAGTACATTGTATACAATTGTGTCGTAAATTCAATTATTTTATAGAGTATAGTGCACTTCATAAACTTGAACAACATTAGTGTATGTGAGATCCTTGATCCATGTAACCACATGGACGTGTGGTCCAGGCTCTACAATATGCAGGAACATTTCCATTCTGGCTCTATTGCTTGGGCTGATGATGCAACAGATTAAATCATCTGATAACATCAGATGATTTGAGATGACCCAGTGCCATGCAGTTCCAAGATTAGCTCTGCTTTGTCGTCCTCAGCCCAAGTTCCTGTCCAAGGCAGAACGAGAGGCCGAAGCGCTGAAACGGAGGGAACAGGAGACTGAGGAGAGGAAGAGGCTGATTGAAGATGAGAGGAAGAAGAGAAGGATGTTCCAGGAAACTGGAAGAAAAATGATGGGTGCGTAAACTAGCTTATGTGTTTGAGCACCATCTGATGGCTATTTCAGCTGTGGCTAGGCGTTTATCGTACTAATCTATACAGACTATAGCAAATGTATTATCTTTAGGGTTGTGGGTTTGTAGATCTGGTATTTTGGTACATTCACCATTGTACAAAGCATGAAATAGTGCAGTTACTGATACTTCCACCCCTAGCTGTGGCATAATTCCAGGCTGACAGTGTTAACATGTGTGTGACACAGAGGACCCCCAGGAGAGGGACAGGCGAGAGCGGAGAGAGAGGATGGAGCGAGAGAATAACGGAAATGAAGAAGATGACGGACGGCAGAAGATCAGAGAGGAGAAGGATAAGAGCAAAGAACTCGTGGCCATCAAGGTTGGTATATGGAGAAGGAGACTATGCTGTTTAATATTGGCCTTATACAGAGTACATCATGTTCACTGTGGTTATATTGCATAGCTACTTAGACATTTGTTTAACCCATTTAGGCCTGACCTGAGGTTTATAACTTTTTTTTTCATTAAAAGTTGTAGCTTTTGTTAATGAATCATTCCCTGCCGATGTTTTGCTTGCTTTCACTATGGCAAATCACTCTATCTTAAAATAGTGACCGGACGTCGGGCAATATTCCACAGCTGCCAGTTCCATTGGAGGCTTTATGACACCTGATTCAAATTGTGCTGTGTCTCTAAATCAATGACTCTTCCAGGAGCGCTACCTGGGCGGCATGAAGAAACGCAGGCGAACCCGTCACCTAAACGACAGGAAGTTTGTCTTCGAGTGGGACGCCTCAGAAGACACGTCCATCGACTACAACCCCATGTGAGTCAACTGACTAGTCACTGTTTTATTTGCACAGTTTGCAATTAGTATGTAATCACCAGCTTGCAGTTATCTTATTAATTATTTTCAATATTTTTCAATTACTGAATTGTTTCCATTCATCTGTAAATGACCTGATCTACAGCTCACAACACATCACATGATGTGTTGTCTATTTCTTTTAAAGAATCCTTTTTTTCTGTATTGTTTTCTTCCTGTTCTCTCAGATACAAAGAGAAGCACTCGGTTCAGCTGTACGGCAGAGGCTTCATCGCCGGCATCGACCTCAAACAGCAGAAGAGAGAACAGTCACGCTTCTATGGTGACCTGATGGAAAAGAGACGCACACTGGAGGAGAAGGAGCAGGAAGAGTAAGTGAGCACTCTGATACCCAACCCATTTAGATCATTGTTTTACCTGCCAGATGCAACCTTTGTATATCATTATAAGAATTTGAAGGTTTTCAGAAAACCTTACGTAGGTTAGATTCTTGAATCCATCTGAATTTATTTGTGTGGTGGGGAGACTCTCAAGAGAAACGATTTGTGTAAAGAAACCAATGTATTTCCTTTGTGCAGGGTGAGGCTGAAGAAGGTACGTAAGAAGGAGGCCAAGCAGCGTTGGGACGACAGACACTGGTCCCAGAAGAAGCTGGACGAGATGACAGACAGGGACTGGCGTATCTTCAGGGAGGACTACAGCATCACCACCAAGGGAGGCAAGATCCCCAACCCCATCCGAAACTGGAAGGAGTACACACTGCCCCCACACATCCTGGAGGTCATCGACAAGTGTGGCTACAAGGTGGGCCTTCCTACAAAAAACACTGACTAATTTGACCATGACAAATTTAAATAAAAAATTAAGCTAAGGTTTCCTGTGTTTTGATGTGAATTAAATTCATATCTCACTTGTGGTGGTGCTTTTTTATGTATTTTGTTTTATTTTTTTATCCAGGATCCCACACCTATCCAGAGACAGGCTATCCCTATCGGCTTGCAGAACCGTGATATCATCGGTGTGGCTGAGACGGGTAGCGGTAAAACGGCAGCTTTCCTCATTCCTCTGCTGGTATGGATCACCACCCTGCCAAAGACTGACAGGTACAGTACAATGATACCAAAATGCTCTAATGGACACTATTCCGTTGTGTGTATACAGTATATACTGTATATCCAATGCCATGTCTTAATCATTTTCACTATTAATAAAAGTTCACAACACGCTGCATCAAGCTCGTAGATCAGCTATTTACGCTTTTGGTCCTACAAGGAAGTATATAGACCTTAAAGCGGCAGTCTGCATAGTGAATTTCAATAAATACATTTTAAAAGTATTACATCCAATGTACAGATCACAATATTACTTAGAATATTTCTTTAGTATCTGCAGTATCTGGTGTTCCTATTCATGAACCCTGTCTGGAGCTCATCAGTGTGTTGTCCTCTGGCCAGATTTCCTCATGGAGTGGTAGATATTTACAGTAGTGTCTCATGCAGGGGACCAGGGTAGGGTCGGAATCCTTTAGGAGTTGAACTATGCCGGTTCCTTAACAATTTCCTCTTAATGGTCCCTTCCTTAGCAGTCCCTGTGGGTCGCAGGGGATTCCAACCAGGGCTTGAATCCCCAAAAGAATATAGGATTTGAATTGCAATTTTAAGTGGTTGTTTGTTAGTTTTTTAGTAAGATTTTCAATGTTACCAGCTTGTCCTTAATGGTGTTGTATGTGTTGGTGCAGGATTGAAGACTCGGACCAGGGTCCCTATGCAGTCATCCTGGCTCCTACTCGTGAGTTGGCCCAGCAGATTGAAGAAGAAACCATTAAGTTTGGTAAACCTTTGGGCATCCGCACTGTGGCCGTCATTGGAGGAATCTCTAGGGAGGACCAAGGCTTCCGTCTCAGGATGGGTTGTGAGGTGAAAATTTGAGAAAACGATAGGATAGTCTGTTTATCTGTTTATCAGTCTGTTTCAGAGCCTGGTCTGCGCTTAAAGAAAAAATACTCATTTTGTACAATTATTTTGTATCACCTTTCAAAAAAGGAAATAAGGTAAACGTACCAGAGTGCCAAGCAGATGGGCAGATTTTACTCTGAAAAGGCCTGATTTAATTTACCCTGCAATCCAGGATGTGTAATGTTCCATTACTACTAATAAGTCCTCTTTATCTAATAAGATGCTTGGTTAAGTCAGAAATTCGACAGACCTACAGTACTCCTCTGTCTGTGTCAGATTGTGATCGCCACGCCCGGTCGTCTGATCGATGTGCTGGAGAACCGCTACCTGGTGCTGGGGCGCTGTACGTACGTGGTTCTGGACGAGGCCGATCGCATGATAGACATGGGCTTTGAGCCTGACGTGCAGAAGATCTTAGAGTACATCCCCGTCACCAACCAGAAGCCAGACACTGATGAGGCCGAGGACCCAGAGAAAATGATGATGAACTTTGAATCAGGGAAACACAAATACAGACAAGTATGTTTACCTTTTTGTTTGTACAATGTTCTTTTCCTCGCTTTTTCTTTTTCTTCTTCTTCCCAGAGATGATACATGCAATGCATTGAGAGCTTGTAGATTGGCTATTTGCAAGAGGTCAATATTATTATGTTCAGAATCATCTCCCTTAAAACCTTTGGATATTTCAAATAAAAGCGAAGGTTACTAAAATCATCATAACTTTACATACTGTGGTAATTGTTTAGGAATCAGTGCTAATGGGTAAACACGGAATAGGGTTGACACTGACAAAACTGGCATCTTTTCATATTGTTTCATGGTCATGACTAGGTCATACAAGCACTGAATAACTTATTTTCCTATTACACAAAGATTTAGTTCACCAACCGTAGTAACTCTGAGGACCCACTAGGGGGCATGGACCCCTGCCTTTGTCTGTCTTCCTAACTGTGTCCTCTGTCCCTGCAGACGGTCATGTTCACAGCCACCATGCCTGCTGCTGTGGAGAGGCTGGCCAGGAGCTACCTGAGACGTCCTGCGGTGGTCTACATCGGCTCTGCTGGAAAACCCCACGAGAGAGTGGAGCAGAAGGTCCTGCTCATGAGCGAGGGAGAGAAGAGGTGAGACTTCACTATGCTTCCAGTTATTTTGTGTAACTTCTCCATTTAAACAAATATTTTGATATAATCTTTTCCTGACAAATAATCTGTCAATAATCATTCCACTATTCCATCTATTTCAACTTCTCTAAACAAATTATTGACTGCCTGCTTCTCACGATATTCAACGGCAAATCTTAAAGCCATTGTTAATCTACCAAAAATGTATTACCCTATTGGCCTGAATATAAGACTGTTTTTTTCCAAATGGAAATATCCCAAAAATAGAGTCGTCTTATATTCAGGGGCTATACTATTTGACATTCAATGTTCTTTTTTCTGTAAATGGGTTTTGAAAAATGAGGGCCGCCTTATAAAGGAGTCGTCTTATATTCCGGACAATACGGTAATTTATGTATTTTAAGGTTAACCGTGTTGCTTATACAAATTTGGCGCTTGGCGTTTGCCAACACTCATAATTTTGGAGCAATACCATTCTTTTGTTTGAATTTGAATTCTAGGAATCACAGATCTAACAGACAATAAGAGCAAAAAAAGAAGAAAAAAAAAGAATATGTGATGAGTGGTGCTTTTACTTTGTTCTATGCAGGAAGAAGCTATTGGAGGTTCTTTCCCGTGGCTTCGAACCTCCCATCATCATCTTCGTCAACCAGAAGAAAGGTTGCGATGTGCTGGCTAAGTCTCTGGAGAAGATGGGAGTGAGTCACTTAAAACCTGATTGTGTTGTCATATCTGTAAACAAACGCAGAATTTTCAGAACACTGAAAACCTGAGTAGAAAACAATTTAAAAATGTTCCTTTTCTGCACCGGGGCCCACAAATTAATTTCTTCTTCCTAACTGTAACCTTTCTCCTTCTTCATCCCCAGTACAATGCTTGCACGTTGCACGGTGGCAAAGGACAGGAGCAGAGAGAGTTTGCTCTCTCCAACCTGAAGGCGGGAGCCAAGGACATCCTGGTGGCCACCGACGTCGCTGGTAGAGGTATCGACATCCACGACGTCTCCATGGTGCTCAACTACGACATGGCCAAGAACATTGAAGGTATAGATGTAGCATTACGTGTAATCTGTCTATCTTATATAGTTTTATTTTAAGGCAGTTGGTTCACTCCTTCCTCAGCTCTGAACTACTGTCGCTACTGTAGTTTTAAAGATGACCGCGGACTCATCCCACCACACTTCTTCAGAACAATATAGTATACAGTATAAGAAGCCATAATACAGTTATTTCTATTTTATTCAAGTGTTTTTTTTTATATTTATCATTGTGATCTGAAAGCTGGATTTATCATACTTTGTTGTTCGTCTTTGTCATAAGTAGTTAAGTGGTTGTTTATTTGTTTATCCTCTCAACCCCCACCATAGACTACATCCATCGTATTGGACGTACGGGTCGTGCCGGCAAGAGTGGTGTGGCCCTGACCTTCCTGACCAAGGAGGACTCGTCCGTGTTCTACGACCTGAAGCAGGCCATGCTGGAGAGCCCGGCGTCCACCTGCCCGCCAGAGCTCACCAACCACCCTGACGCGCAACACAAACCCGGAACCATCCTCACAAAGAAGAGACGAGAGGAGACCATCTTCGCTTGAAACCAGACGGCCCAAAGCTTTGCTACGGCACCTTCAAGCACGCCATTATTATGCCGTTGTTCCTGTTGGGAGCAGAAACCTGGTATTTCCATATTTCAAACTTTTTTTCATATTGTCTTTTTGTAAATGAATGCCCTACTACTCAACATGCAAGACTGTTGTGCAAGTTTGTAGATCGTCTCTTTTCGCTAAGATTAAACAAATGTTTAAAGTACAAGGGAAGTGTTTTTAACTGTGTCTGAGTTTTCATGGGACGGACAGTTGACTCACAAAACAGGGTGCTGTTTTTCCTTGGTTTTGCCAAAGAATTACGAGATTGGAGCTTCATGAATATTGAGACAATGAAAATTATTATCTATTAATTATCAAGAGCTTGTGACTAGGATAGATTGGAAGAGCGTGAAAAAATGGTTTTAGACATGCCAAGTTCAACCCCCAAGGTCAACAATATTGTACTGGACTTGTCACATTAGCTCCCATATTTAACGACCCACTCTGCTGTACAGTATGTTGTTGTTTTACCTTTCTCTCCGTTTGGATTTTTCTCCTGTTTTACCTTTCTCTCCATCAGCCACAACTGAACTGTGGCTGATGTTTTTGGGTGTTTTGCCCTATTTACAGACCCCAGAATGTCATTTGGTAGCCAGGTTAATTATTGTGCTTCTTGGCCTTTGGCTGAAGAAGAGTAAGCTACATAATTATGCTAAGTACATAATATACTAGTATATGAAATAGTGGAAATGTCAAACTGTTACTATGCCTCAAATTCCAAAACAAAACGGTTTCTGCGACACTAGTGTGATCAGATAGGATGTTTATTTACAAATACACAAAAAGTTAAAATACGATAATGGTGTCCTTTTTCTGTTTGATCTTTTTCTATTTAAATCTGCATAAAATGTGACTGTCATTACTTTGTAAATGATCTACAAAGTAGAACAGCTGGTCCTGGGTCAGTGAGAAGGATCCTGAATATCTGTTGATGAGAAATCTTTGTGACACGAAAAACATTAGTTTTTGGGATTCAATTTCAAAAGCTAAAACACATAGCCGATCTACATGCTCAAAATGTGTTGTCACCAATTTCTGTTAATTTTGTATGACGCTAGTATGACGAAATAGGGTAATCATTTACAAAAAATGGAGATGCAGTATGAAGATGCCGTCTGACAGAAAATATGTCATTTATGACAAAACGGATAAGTCGCAGACAGTACAGCTCTTAAGTGTACTGTACAATGGGTGTTAAATAACCATGATTTTCTCCCTAATCTGGGAGATCAAGTGTCAAGTAGTCAAGTGAATCTGTTGCAGACACTGAGCAAATGTAAAAACACGAGCCAATGTGTGTAGAATAGGTTTAGAGATGTCCTTTTGTTTCTTCGACTTTCCTGCCAGTTTTAAATCCTGTAAAGAGACCAATAAATTAAACTGTTCAGAGACTGACTTTATTTTTCATTGATTCAGATATATCCATCCTGGAGAGATTGGAACCATTGTTTCTGACAAAATGTTTGTATTAAATGTAATTGAATTGAGTAAAACCTGATTGATTTCGCATCTGTTTGTCATCTCTGATGCATGAATTGAGTACTCAGTCATCACAACCGAATTGTCATTCGTAACCATGTTGGCAAATATATATTATTTATTGGTTATAAATGTGTCATCATTGTAAGATTAAAGTGCTCAAACTGTCACCAATTATAACACCCCTGTGACTGTCTCAAGTGAGGGTAGTATGTGATCCAAGATTTACGTCACAGATGGCAAGGCACTAACCTGACTCCGCCAGATGGGGCAGCAGAGAGGATGTTCCCTCCTCACAGGTGTGCAGAGGAGGAGGGAATACTCCTCTCTCTGCTGCCTCATCTGGCGAAGTCAGGTTAGCAAGGCACACAGTTGGGCAGAGTTCAACAGAGTTTTATTCTTCCAAGTGTAAATGCAATTTGCAGGAGATGGTTTTCTGCGACTGAACTTACTGGTCAGTGCCTCGAATGCTCGTAAAGGAGTACCTTTACTCCTTTACGAGCATTTGAGGCACTGACCACTGAGGATGTCAAGTCAACAAAACAGTGGTACACAAGGTGCGCGCAGCTGAATAGAGGGGACCGCACAGAAGGTGGGTCAGTGGGTGGTCAAGCCAAAGGCACCATAAGTGGAGACAAGAAGGTTCTCCATGCCAGACAGGATCCAAGGATCTCATATGCCAGGGCACCAGGGCTTCAGGCCTCCTGAAAGGGCCCAGGCTCATCAGTTTCTGCCAGGATGCTGACCTTTCGGTTGCTGGAGAAGAGGGAGGTAATGTGACAGTATGACCCAACCCGTCACTGTTTGCCCATTCACAAACGAAATAATAAACTACAATCTTCCAAGGTTTATCGGGTCCTGTGTCTTTAAAATAGGGAGACGCACAGGAATTGGGCCAGACCAACTCATGTCTGTGGACAGGGAGGATAGTTTGTGTCACAGAGGGACACTCAATTATAAAAGACTTAAGACGCAAAAGACTTAAGAAAGGACAGGTCTACAACAAGGCCTACGGAGTGAAATGTATGTAAATGTGCTAGTGTACAGTTTTAGAGCTATTGTGATTCGTTGTAGATTATGTTGACCCCTTACCATTTGGTCCTGTCTTGTGGGCGGAGCAATTGGGATATATAGCTCAGAAATTTGCACCTTTCAAGTGTTTTGTTGTCAGCTGCTCCCTGTCTGGGGAACTCATATCTGTCCAGCCGCTCCAGCATACCAGTTTTGTCCATTAGACTGTACAACAATTACCTGTATGTCCAATCTAGACATCAGACTACAATTACAAGCAGTATTCTCTCACAGTTAAAGCTGAGTTACACCCCCCCTCCAAATAACCAGGGGGTCTCCATGAATCTCACCTTTATCGCTACAATAAAGGTATAGCTATCTCCATTTTTTTTTTTACTTTTTTATGTCCGAAACTTGATTGCAATACAAAATCATCCAAAGGGGATAGGTTGATATAATGATCCATATCAACTGAGGTAACCTTAGTTGAGGT
Source organism: Benthosema pterotum (assembly GCA_039105355.1). NCBI lineage: Eukaryota > Metazoa > Chordata > Actinopteri > Myctophiformes > Myctophidae > Benthosema > Benthosema pterotum. Next base: position 34,776,588 of record CM076968.1, read on the forward strand.
TAACCTTGTAAATGTTGCACTTTTGCAAGAAACACACGTAAAATCCACAGAAACAGCTAGGCTAGTATTTTATATTCGATATTCGAGTTGCCAAAACACACACGGTAAGGACACCAATATTAAAAGTACATAAAATGTTGTTTATTTCACTTAAGACATATTTGTTTTTTACTTGTGAATCTATTTTCAAATAGAAAGCATTCTATACACAGCATCAGGCAGGAAATGTCTTTGTCTTTCTTTTTTCATTTTCATTTTACATTAGCTATCTCTTTTGATAAAAGGGAAGAGGCGTGTTTGACCACGCTAGCACGCAGTGGTAGTCTGGTCGTTACATGGATATATTTAGTGCAGTTATTGCATTACAAAGCAACAGTCAAAATAAAATCCCCCAAAAATAGTGCAATTTTTTTTCTTTTTCTTTCTACTGTACGTACATGAAAAGAGAAGAAGTCCAGATGGTCTCTAAGGCGTTTTAAGTCTTTTGTAAATGTTAGGCTTGTATTGCATACAGAATAAGACGGAGGAAAACTTGAAATTATAACCATTGTAAAAATTGTGCTTCGTAATTTGAAAAAAACCTTGACAACTTTTCATTTTCTCTAGCAATTATTTCAATTGGTCCGCTTACTCTGCCCAAAATAAATAAATTATATATATAGGCTATATATGTATGCCATGCAGAGCCGTTTTTCTTTTGTCACATAAAATTAATAAATCACATCCGAGTGAGTGAGTAGGGGGGGTGGGTCTCTTCTTCTAGCTCAGACACATAACAATGTAAATTCTCCATTCATTGTCAATGAGAGTTTGTGTAAGATGAAAATCTACACTAATAGCTGAATATAGGAGGGCTAGGCTAGGCCACTCAAAATCTTATTTATTTCATCTGGGGGCAAGGGCAGTTGTTTGTTTTAGTAGTTTTCTTTTTATAATTGGTTAAAAGTGCATCAACCATTGACTTCCACTTAGTAGTTCACCCAATATTATATAATTATTTGTATTCCCTTTGGGGCTTCGTTGATTTTTTTTTTTTTTTAAAGAATGTTTGTTTCAGTAGGGTGAATATACTGATAATAACAACGGTGTGTTAGAGTAATGCTTCATTTATATTCCCATCATACATTGGTGTCACATGTCCAAAATACACCAGATCCACAAGCTCACAGCGTGCTGCACTGTAACAGCTTTACTGCCATTTCCCAGGCACAAAGCATACATCAGGCTTGAGTACATGGACAGGACTAATAAGGTGATTCGGCGAGTTGACACGTCGTGAGCTTGTAGATTGGCTATTTGTTGATTCGCGACACCCCATCATACGATATGATACATCAGGGCAGAGTATAAACCAAGCATATATCACTGATTCACTACAGGACAAGTTGAATCAAAGAATACATATGCATTTTACTAAAGTACTAAGGAACCATAAAAATAAACAATCAGGTTTCATGCAACACTTGCATAGATTATTTTTTTCTTTTCTTTTTTCAATCATGCTGCAAATTTCCAAAAAATATACAGAACAAAGATAAAGATAACATGTGATTATAAATGTGAAGCAGAATCCAGTAGTTCCAAAATATATTATTAAAGTCAGGTCATTTATGCATTTTAATGCGCTTATATGGCATTATAACACTCATATTTCATTTTTATTTAGTAATTATGTATAACACCTTGTAAGAATTACAAATAATGGTGCTGGTCATAATGCATTATAAGCTCAGTGCAGCATTTATTAGGCACCTGAGTGCCTTATCAATGTACTTAAGTTATAATCCATTACAGAACCAACCTAAGGACGACTTCACTTTTCAACCCATCTTCATGTAATTGGTCTTCACTAATGTTCATGATAATGAACTGCTGGCCCTCGGCCTTCCCGAAGGGCACAAAGAAAACCAAAAGGTGTGCTACTTCATCATGATCAATGAGGACCAATTATATGAAGATTATTTGAAAAGCGGTGTTGAAAAGTCGTCCTTTGTGTGAGCTACATCAACACACTGCTCGACTGCCATCTGTTTATTGCGTATGTCGGTTAGAAACCTCGTATGTCCAAAACTGTTACTTTTTAAGATTCCAAATCAAAAGCATCAAAGGTAGAAAATCTACGAGGAAAAATGTGCCGCTTTGCATCACATTTTGAGCATATATCTGCTACTTTTGATACATTGTGTGATGTTGATGTTTGATCAAGTAGGAATGCTAATTTACAGGAAAAGAAATTACAGTTAGAATATGGAGATAAGAGGTGTCTATACAGCAACGGTATACATCTAGCATTGAAGGGACGGCATTTGAACTCATCATTGGCCAGTGGTGGAAAGTAACTAAATGTTTACTGAAGTACTGTACTTAATATTTTGTGTTACATTTACTTTGTATTTTACTTTGTATTTCCAATTCCTAATACTTTTACAAATATTCTACTTTTACTCCACTACATTTATTTGAAAAAGTTGCTAGTAACTATAGCAGATTTTGATTATTATCACAAAACAGTGTGTACTTTTTCCATCACTGTCATTGGCTCATGTATGTAATTGTGCAGGAACAGAAATGACATCAGGTCACAGTTGCTACAGCTGTGATTCCTTTAACAACAGTGACTCTCAACTTTATTTTTTTATATCAAGGACTGCCAAGTTTGATATACATTGGGCCATGGACCAATATTTATATATATCACTGTTATCTCTGCCATCAGTGGAAATTTGTAACTCAGAGAGTGGACAAATGGTTCCCATTTGTCCAGTCTCAGAGTTACAAACCCTAACTGTACATTATGTCCACTTCCGGGATCATTTTAATGTCTACTCTGGCTTTTGTGTACATCCCAGGCAGCTACTGTTGCTGAATGTTCCTCCCAGAATATAGCAATGCTGGAGTTTGAGTGGTTAGAACTGTCTGTTCCATAATGGAAACTGATATCGTCTCATGTTTTTGTCTGTCATACTGCGCCTTAGGGTGAAAGATTAGCATACCGTACCACACTTTACGTACCGCAATATAAGAACACATGCAGTATGTAGGGATCTTAAGAGTGTCATTTAGGGGTGTCCTGAGTAAAAAAAATACAGTATTGAGAACCACTGCTGATATATGTAACCCCAGAAGGTGTTTTAAAGTGAAATACTTTACCCCATTAATTTAGTCAGATCAGTGCTTGGACTGTTAAAAACTGCAGTACACACACTTAAGACAAGGAAACTAAATTGTGGGTAATGGAATGAGATCACGTTTGTCTTCCTCCCCAAAACAGGAGTCAAACTCATACTTACATGGAATGCTACAATCAGTAATGTGCTACAGTAATCTTGCTCCACGACAATCCAATGTTGGTATTTGACTTACATTCTCGGATGCCTGGTTTTCATAAGTACTGTTACTGCCAGTATGTGCGTATAATATGAGAGTGAGTAGATACATGTAAACAAACACCAGCTTGGTTAAATAATTTGTCTGTGAAGAGACATTCCCTTTTTTACATTCTCTGTGCTCTTTTCTTTTAGCGTGTCTTGTGTGCAAACATCAAAGACAAGGAGCCTAATTGAACAAGGGTGACATTGATGGCGTACTGCAGCGTCATAGGGCTTAAAGGGATAGTTCAGATTTAAGCTGTATGAAATACTTGGCGTGGTGTCAACTGTATTAATTGATTGTCAGTCCCATGGAGGGAGTTTTGCTCTGATTTTGTTTTAAGTATTAAATAGTTCCGGTCACTTTGTGTGGGACCCAGGCGGCCAGTATAAAAGTAAATGAATCGAAAAATCTAACATCATTTGTATTGTTGACCAATTTCTAAAATATTACCACAATCTTTGTTCATTTTTGACTCCCTTGTCCCATGGAGCAATGCTTTTTGTATCACTACAAAAAGTAGTTCCATGTGAAAGGGGCTTCAAAAATGAAAGAAGGTTGTGCTAATATTTTGAGAAATAATTCAACAATACAAAAGATGTTAGTTTTGTGTGTTTATTTACTTTCATTGCATGAACCCAACAAAATGAGGGGAGCTGCTTAATAGTTACCAAAACCAGAGCAGAACTCCCACCGTGGGACTCTGGTCATCAATTAATACAGTTGACACCACTATATTAATGGACAGTATTTTATAAAACTTAAGTTCCTCTGAACTAAAACTAAGCACTTAAACACCCATATGGTTGACAAGAGTTCATCAGGCAAGTAAGAGAAAGTACTAGACTTTCTCTTTCCTGTGATAGGCTCTAGTCACACTATCTATTCACAATTTGGAGGGAAACAATTGGGCCCCTTCCAAATCCCTAGTTCCCTACTTTCTTCACAGGTGTTAGGCTATTAACAATACTAAAGGCTCTGTTCCATTCTGGTCAAACAGAGTCAGAGTGCTGCTGTTGTGCATGTTGGCTCACTGGTGACACTGTCTGTAACTCTGAAAGTGTACAAAGAGTTATGGTGTCCTTGAGATTAAAATGTTTGAGAACCATGCTAAATAGAATGGAGCCTTTAATGCTCATGATACATTGTAAGGAAAGCTTTCATTAGCCAATCAACATCTCAAGGAGATATGAAGCATTATAATCTATTTCCTGCCCATGTCTGTGAAACCTTTCCATACAATATGACCACTGGGGCATAATGCTTCACTTACATTCCATTGCTGTTGGGCAGAAACCTTGTATATCCAAAACTGTTCATTATTTTTTTTTTCCTCAAAACTATTTTACTGTCAGAATAGCACCATCTATGGGATCTACAAGCTTACTGTGGTGAGCTTGTAGATCTGCTATCTGCGCTACTTTTGCTGTGACACTGTTTTCTGCCCGACAACAGCTATATGCCCCACATGATTTTGTTTGAGTACAAACTATCCTGTATATCCTGCACCTGATTTTGTTTGAGTACAAACTATCATGACCAAAAACTATGGCAACATTTCTCTGAATCCATACCAACAAAATTGATCAAACATAATGAAGAGCAATTATGTGAAACCAGGTGCCCATTCCACTCGCACACGCACACTGTATATACTGTATATACACTAGATGCATTACTATATCCCAAATGGACTCAATAGTAGACATTCCTATGTTTGCTTAGTCTTGCATAGCCGAATGATTGGAGATCAGAATGATAATTTTGTGTCTGTCCTCTTAATGTATATCTATCCTAACTGATACTATGTCAGGGGCTAGTACGGCCTGGAAACATACCTGTAAAACATTAGAGCATGCTATAAAATTATGTATTTATATGGCCAACCAGTTCATAGATACAGATACCTGGTTTACACCTTAGCAACCCCCGGACCTGAAGTGAAGCCGCTCCCCCAGCTGTTGTGTGACGTAATAGAGGGGGGAGAAGATTAAAGACAGTCTTTTGGCCTGGGGACGCGGCGCCGTTTTCCATTATTTTTCTTGCCAATGGGTTCTCAGATTGCTAAAGAGGTGTATTTATTTCCATTGGTCTTTTTAACTCTAATGCTTTCAGGAAGAAACCAAAAATACACAGGGAAGACAAATTTCAACACTATAACACACCAAGAGTACCGGTAATGTCCATAGAGACTATACAAGACTATGGCACCTCGAAAGAAAAGATACATTGCAAAACCAATGCAGAGACTTTCAAGGTGGTCTTTCTACTCAGGCCAGTATGAGGAGTTCAAAGCAGTGGGCATAGGTTTCTTTTCCTCTGCACACACTATAACCACTATGGGCAACATTGGATTTTTCTCCCCCCAGACATATCAGTCTCCGATCGAACGGCTACACAAGACTTAACTATTGATAATCCATAATAGATCATTCATTTCAGACATATACTGTATGTGCAAATTGTCTTAAAATAATCATACTCATACACATGCAATAGTAAATATACTTAAAAGTCTTAGGAATTTTTAAGGCCAGTACGTATATTTAGACATCCTACAATTAGATAAACCTTAGGAAAAGCAGCTAAAGTTGGAATTTGCGTACGGCTGGTAGCCCTGTTCACCATTTACCACTGTTGACTGACCCATGACATCCCCCTGGGTTTACACAGGGTACAACAGGGGTGTATGGAAGATTGTGGTTATAAAGGATAGTTACAGCTTTCTTCTGAAAAATAGACTTTTCTTTGTGTACTTTATAAAGTGTGACTTCACAAAATCCAGAGAGTGAAATTCACTTAGAGAGCATACAAATGGAACCACATGGACCAGTGGCATACTGTACCTCTCCGAGTAAATCTGATCTGCTGAGGATTTTACTGTGTTGATAAAGTTTTAGGCCGAGTAGGGGAGGCTGGAGGGTGAAGCAGGATTTTTTGCAGATATATACGCTAATCAATGTTTTTTTTTTTTTCTTGGAGACGGCACTATATTCGTTTTGTTGCTCATTCTCAGAGGGGCTGGGTATAGTTTTCATGACAATGCTCATTCTCAGCAGTGGTCTCTGGGTGCATCACCTGGGGGTTTCTTCGGAGCCGGGGGGAGGGATGCGCTGTCTGGGTGCATCACCAGGGATTGCCTTGGGCCGGGGGAGCAGGAACTCTCATCAGGGGTCCAGGTTCAGAGTCTCTTTTGGGGACTTGTATAGAGGTCATCTTCGGGTGAGGTTCAGAGGTTATCTCGGGGTCAGGTTCAGAGCATAGGGGCTGGGTTCAGAGGTTATCTTGGGGTCAGCTTCAGAAGTATCTTGGAATCAGGTTTAGACGTTATCTCGGTCAGATTCAGTTTAGAGGTTAGGTTCAAAGGTTATCTTGGGGGTCAGGTTCAGAGGTTATCTTGGGGTCAGGTTCAGAGTATAGGGGCCAGGTTCAAAGGTTATCTTGGGGGTCAGGTTCTGAGGTTATCTCAGGGGTCAGGTTTGGAGTTTAGGGGGCAGGTTCTGAGTTTAGGGGTGATGTTCAACGTTTAGGGGTCAGGTTCAGAGTTTAGGGGTCAGGTTCAGAGTTTAGGTGACAGGTTCAGAGGTTGTCTCGGGGCCAGGGCCGGCTGTGTTGGCGGCGGTTGTTCCTCTGGTTGTGTCCTCGCTGTGCTCCGTCGTCGTCGGCGCCACTGCGCTGCTGCAGCAGCAGCCGGTCCTGCGACTCCTCGTGGCCGTTGGCGTTGTGGTGGGCGTGTCCTTGGAGCCTGCGGTGCGGAGGAGGGTACATGTCCCTGTAGGCGTGGCAGGGGGACGAGTACTCCTCCTCCTCCTCCCCTTCCTCCTCTCTGTCTTCTTCCTCTTCCTCGTCCTCCTCCTCCTCCAGCCGCGGGCTCCGCCCCCTGCAGTGCCGGCCGCCGTGGCGAGATGCGACCGAGTCGCTGGCCTCGTCAGACGGCATCAGGCTATCCTGCTCCAACGGGGAGCGGGCCTCGTCCCCCAACTCGTCCCCCGGCTCCTCCTCTTCTTCCTCCTCCTCCTTCTCACCTCCCAGTTTCTTGTTCTGGTGTTATTGGAGTGTTTGGCGATTTGGGTGATAGATGAAGTGAGATGCAGAGAGAGGGATGGGGGTGGAAAAAGAAGAGAGCCATATCTTAGTAACCAGGACAGTGCTCTCTGGTGACAACTTTATGCACAGCAAAGACAAGACGGCCTCTTTCCCCAAAGCCAGTGTATAATGTAAACAATGCTATACACACGCTATGAACACATGAGAGATGTGGGTGAGACACTTACATGGGTTGGAGGGGGTCTAATCTTGGAGACAAAATGCAAATGCATTGATATAATCATCTCTGTCAAACTATAGATTAAAGGGCAAGAGCACTTTGGTAAAGGTGTGGGTTGTGCATTTAGCTTAACGTGATGTACTGTAACTCTAAAGGTTGACAAGAAATACAAAACATGGCAGCGCTGTCACTTTGCATCTAGGCAGTGCGTTTAGATTCATGCTGGTGGGCGTGCGTTATCTCCTCCGTGTCATCAGTGCCAATACAATTCAATCCAAAGGGCTTTATTAGCAAGATAATACTTACATTGCCAAAGAAAAAAAGCACATCAATATGTTGAAACAAAAAATATAAACATTTGAAAATCAGTTTCTATATATCAAGATCAATCAGTGTAAGAGTACACACAATGATTATTCTTTAGGGTTGTTATGTTCCGTTTGATATCCTTCTCTTATCACAGCCACAAATCACAAATCTTGCTTCTGCGTTTGCACATTGTTGTACTTCGCCCAGCAAGTATCGGAGTTATTCGCTGTTACTCATGTTCTCGAAAACTCTGTGGGTGATTGTAATCTGTGGGAAGTATGTCCACAAGTATGTCTCTGTCTTGGTCCAATGGAGAGATGGCTAGGAAATGTAGCTCAGTTTATACACGGACACAGGTTATTTTTTTTCTTTTGGGTTGGACACAGTGCTCAGATATTCTGCCATTGTGTATTCTCTGTTTAGGGCCAGATAGCATTCTAGTTTACTCTGCTTTTGTGTTGCTTCGTTCCAATGTTTCAGATAGTTTTCCTTTTGCCGTTTCCTTTTATAATTTGGTGTAGTCCAATTGAGGTGATTTTACTATATTAACATTTAGGTTTTCTTTCTAATAAAAATATCTAAAACAACAGAATTTGATGCTTTTATACCTTATATCACTGGGTAGTGATGTGGGACACTTGTTTTCACTGTACAATTATTTTAATTTATAATCAATGGAGCAAATATTATTTTATTGTCTACCTTTAAGTTACATCATGGCAAGGTGGCTAACTACACAAACCAAACCTGTACCAAAGTGCTCGTTCCCTTTAACTTATATAAACTCTGCATTATAGTTCCAACAAAAACACATTTTTAAGAAGGTGATCTTGTTTAGGCATTCATTACATCTCTTGGTTGTTAGTGCTTGCCTTTAGCGAGCGTTTTCATTCCAGATTGCGGTGCATGCCACTGTGAAAGGGTGCCACATTCACAAAGCATGCTTGGTATAGAGGCTCAAATTCTATTTCAAGCAGAGGATCTCTGATTGTTGAAAATTACATAAAATTACGCTGTCATAAGACAGCGAATTCACTCCCACAGGATGTATTTTCATCTTCCAATACTGCACTCGTGATAATATAATAAAAACTTAAAGATAGTGTAGTGATCTTTTGGTGTATGTGTCCCTCCCCCCGGCTCTGCCCATTTTATTTGTGTCACCAGTTCCAATTTCACTTGTTAAATCTGTATATCCTGTTCTATATCCTGATTGGATTGCCTTTGTATTCCGACCTGAAAAAGCATTTCCTGTTTAATAAAGAGCACACACTATAGCAATGAGACGCTTATTTTTACCGCTTATTTTTACAGAAATCACTTACACTACCTTTAAGCCATGTTTTATACACAATTGAATGACAGCACTGTGCAAAAATAGCCGCTATAAAACTCACAGCTGGAAGATATTTTCTGCTATCACCATATGCAATAACAATTTTGAGCAATTATGTAACGTTTGCTTGAATGCCCCCAAATAGGGTGATCTAATCAAACGTACAGTATAAGTTAACTTAAGTAAAACAAAAACAGAACAGGAAAAAGAAGGCTGTCACAGTAGACAAGAGATGAAGGTGCTTTGTGAATTTTCTCCCAAGGAAAGCTTTGTAGGAAGTGAACAATTCGCCAGGAGGAACGACAAACTAGGGCAAAGGAAAGACGGGGATGCACTGAGATAGATCTAAAAGCACAGTTATCATTTAATATATATGACCGGGATTCCACAGAGTGAATGACAAATACGTTTTCATTCACTGATCCATCCCGCTGTTGTGGGCCGGCGGCTTTGGAGTTGGTGTTTTGGGGGGTGGGGGGTGGGGTTTGAGTTGGGGGCAATGTGGAGAATGCATATTGTATAAACCCTACTACTCACCCTGTTTTGTACGCGATCATTCAATTAATTCCTGTGTTTCAGAAAACTGCAAAAATGTTAAGCAACGGATGAGTGAAAAGACAGTCAGACATACTGTACATAGTGAGAATGCAGATACAGTACAAAGTAAAGACAACAGGGGTGAGAATCTGAGATGGAACACAACCCCAGTAAGGACAGTGACACACAGCACAACACATTCAAAATAGGACTTCTACTGCAGTGGTTCTTAAACGTTTCTGCTTGTGTACCACCCCAAAATAATCATATTTGAACTTGCGTGGCTATTACCAAAATGTTTCCCCCTTGTTGGGTAATAAAAATTTAACCACTGCACCGTTTTTCTAGTATAGTTGCCCGGCTGGCAGAGTCTGACCAGAGCCTTTGTTGTGGTTCTGGACAAACGCTATCTGACCAACTCGACATCACCCTGTGGTGGTGTGGAACGTGTGTGTCAAATGTGAATTTGGCTTGCCCTACCCCTCCCTACCCCCAACGAAAGATGTGGGAATCCCTCCAGGGATCTCAAACCCATTTTGAGAACCACTGTTCTAAACAATGGTATCTAATTCATGCAGCATAAAGCCGCAAATCTCCTCTGATTTATACTTAGTTTCATGCTGGACTGGTGGTGTCTCACACCAAACATATCATATCTCACCGCGAGGAAGACACCGGCACATAGCCAAGTATAAGTCAGCTTTATACTTCTATAGTTAACTATTCTATAGTTAAGTTAGTCTCCTTTCACCTCTGTGCCTTTTAGGCTGCCTATTGCAGGGAGACCCACCTGTAGACTAGAGACCACTGAGGGCGGGGTCATCAGGTGCTGCTCCAATAGTGGGTTGAGAGGGGTGGTGCCAGGCAGGTGAGTGGCACGCCAGTACACCTCCAGGTACTCCGTCAGATGTTCGCATGCGTCTTCCAATTGGTTCTCATCCAAAATGACATCAAACATATCCTAGAGAATTACAGCAGATATATCCTGTTAACATCGCTACCTCTTTCTTATGTACTATGTCTTGTTGTACTTGTTTTATGTCGTGTTGTACTCATGATGTTACATGTTTGTCTTGTATGTACTGTTTTGTGTGGGCCAATGCTGCTGTACTGTAAAACAATTTGCCCCACAGGGACACTAATAAAGACTTGAACTTGAACTTCTCCTATAATTGACAGTAACATTTCTTATAAATCATTGGTTCTCAATGAGGTACAGGGACCCCCAGGGGCCATTGAGGGGTTTCCAGGGGTTCCCAAAATGAGTAAATATAGTAGACTATAGAGCTTGTATACCTACTATTTTTGTAATGAAATAATATATTTCATTAATGTTTTTCTTTTTTGGTTTTGTTTTCTTTGCTAAAAAATATTTTCAGATGAGGGTCCACAGCCAAATACATATCAATTTGGGCTCCTTAAACTCAACGGGTTTGAGAACCACAGCAAACATGTCCAAAACAGTTATTTTTCAGGATTCAAATTCAAAAGCAGCACTAAAAGCTCATTTGAGCTTGTGGGTCTGCTACTTTAGAGTGACACTGTAGTATGAGCAAGCAGGGTGTTTATTTACGAAAAGGCACAAAAATCCTATAACATGCAGACTTCTGCCTGACAGCAACGATATGTCCCTGGTGGCAGTGTCTGGTTGGAGAAGACACGTGTGTGATTTGTTCACTCACAGGAGGACACTGAGACAGTTTATCAGCAGCCATCAGCTGGACGTTCAGGTGCTTGCTCTGAGACTTCCCTCGAGACTTGATCAGTCTCTGGAGCACCTGAGCAGAAACAAGAGTACAGCATTATTGTTAAAAATGTACATAACACCAACAAGTGAGTTCAAGCTTTTCTATGTATGAAGATGGGCCAACTTCATTGGTGCCATAGAGACTAAATGGTACACAAAGCCTACACATGATCTCCTACTGTAAGTAGGCATGTTTTTCTCGTCTCAGAGCCAGTATCCTCTCTCTGTTTTTGGTCAAATTGAGACTACCAGACACAGGTTGCAGGTATAAAGAAAGGTCAATATCAAATTGTTTTTTCTTCTGCTTTTTCTAGTAAAATAGCCATTTTATCTTGAGATTATTGTGTGCCTTGAGATGATTGAGTCCCGTATTTATTTCAGTATCCATGGAGTTAAGGACTGGATCATAATCTGTGTTCATGTTCATTCTCCCATTGGGAATGAATAGACTCATTCTTCTAGTATTCTAATATCCCCCTTTACTAATAGGAAGTAAAGAAAGTTGCCCCCCTCTTGGCCCACCAGTCTGTACGTTGTTTTATCTCCATTTGTCTCCCTCTCCTGGAGGAAGGAGGTAAAACAACAGTAAATATTTTCTATATTCTATACTGTGTGTGTGTGTGTGTGTGTGTGTGTGTGTGTGTGTGTGTGTGTGTGTGTGTGTGTGTGTGTGTGTGTGTGTGTGTAATATATATATATATATATATATATATATATATATATATATATATATATATATATATATATATATATATATATATATATATATATATATATATATATATATATATATATATATATATATATATATATATTAACTTTGATTTTACAATATAAATTGGGGGTCACAGAGATCAAAATGCCATTAAGGGAGCGTAGCCTAATTCAGTCAAACCGGGGGCCCTTGAAATGAAAATCATTCATATCATATCATATCATTGAAAGTCGCAGTAGCAGTAGCAGTACTATTAAAGTGATTTATTTATGATTTACACATACTTAGTTGCATGCCCTAGTAAGTTCCACTGTCATACACTGTACCTTTGGTGAGGAGACCTTAACGTAGACAATAATGGGTGCCAGGGAGGTTTTTGCCAGCTGTGATGGGTGATTGATGGTGTCTGCGTCCAACACCACCAACTGCAGAGTCTTGGCCAGTTCAAATATCCTCTCGATCTCGCTCTGGACCTCCGCTACATAGCCAGGATATTGTGGAGGTACAAAATTGGGGTGTTAGGTTATACTTTAGAGACATGGACTTTTAATGGATTGAAATACTGAGAATAGGTAAATGTAAATTCCCAACCTGTGATTTAGACTTTAATCTTAAATTAACTATACCAGCCACATCGGTCTTAGGGTTAAGGTTATGTTTGATTTATACTTGCGTACTGTGTCGCACACCAAGAATAAGCTCTGAGGTTGTATATCAACTATTTTCAAACCCAAGAGTTAGGCAGGAACAAGACATGGAGTCGTGGCGATGATAATTTTGAATCTGCACATTTTTGCAGACGTTACCTAGGCTGGAGCGAGTGTTGGATCTCTCCATCATGGGTCTTTTGTTTAAAACAGACCTCTTGGCGAGAGACAGGTCTGCCGTCACCCGTGTGATTGAGATCCTGAAAATGACCACATAAGGTCATGTGAGAGAAAGACACAAGTCAGGGAACATAAATTATAGTCACTCTTGTCAAATGTAATTATTATTATTGTTAAATAAATTCGTTGACAATCTGTGGCTATTATTTACTGACCTTCCTTCAAATCTGTGCTTGAGGAAATCAAAGAGTGCTTTCTGCATCATATCTGTCACCTGTGTACCAGCAGAGTCACAAATACTGTCATACACTTCACCATCAACCAAGAGCTGATGACCAGGGAACAAACAAGAGGCTAAATACAGCTGAATAAATTACTCATATTGCAGAAACTTCTAAATATTTGAACTTTACTTTGTCAGACCTGTGTGTCATGTGAAAGTAAGGGAAATATCAACTCTACAAGGACACAATGTTTAGCAATGTGTGAGCTTGTAGATTGAGGCTGTTCTACATCGGATCACAGGTCCTTTTCTACTGAGGATATTTTAGAACGTGTGTGAACAGGTGCAGAAGGGGGGGGGGGTTGAGGGGATGCAGGCTGGTTGTAGGTCTTCTGGAGGAGAATGAAGGGGGGGGGGGGGGCTGACCTCATAGCCCTTCAGCGAGGGTCCCACGAGAACCACCGGCCTCATGGAGGGCACCACATCATATGGAGGGACGTGTTCCTGCCCAGGAATAATGAGGGGAAGGACAATGGAGGTATACGAGTGGAGGGAAGAGAGAGAGAGGCTTGGTAAGCTTGATGTAATGGGCATTCAATCAAAGCCAAATGTGTTCCATATAATATATTGTTGCTGTCAGGAAGAAACCTCTTATCTCCATATTTTTTAACTTTTTGTGTTTCTTTGTAAATCATCATACTACACACAACACACAAAAGCAAGTACAGCAAGTACTGTAGCAGATTTCCACCTACAGGGACTATTCAATGCTAACAGGGGTCATCTTACAAATAAAGGTTAATATACCGGTATTACCGTTTACCGCGATATTGAAAATCAATACCGAGTAATATCGCAGGATTTACAAAAAATACCGAATACCGAATATCGTATTTTACCGTCCCCTCCAAACAATATCTCCAAAAAAAGAATAACAACCACGCAGTGCCGCAGCTTGTGTCGCATCGCAAAGAGTTGAGATTTGATTCCTTCTATGCATCTTCAATTCTGAACGGATTTTGATAATTCAAACTGGTATTTGCTGTGTCCATTGAGTGGTTTCATTGGGTGTATATGATGTGTATAATTATATACCGTTTAATGAAATAATATGGACTGAGAATGCCACCTTTTATCTTCTGCACATAGCCAGCTGCAATTAGTGAGAGAGAGAGAGAGAGAGAGAGAGAGAGAGAGAGAGAGAGAGAGAGAGAGAGAGAGAGAGAGAGAGAGAGAGAGAGAGAGAGAGCATGTGTTGCATGTAGTTGAGTCTACGGGGTTCTCACCCTCACCACGTGGCTCTCCCTGCCATGTGTGTCAGGTTTCCATAGCAACCACACAACAAACACAGAGAGAGAGACAGAGAGAGTGTAGGAGAAGGAGCCTTATGGATCTGTACACTGAAGGACAGGGGCGGATTTAGGCATGGTCAATATGGGCAGCCGCCCAGGGCGGCATCGCGAGGGGGCGGCATAGTGAAGCAAAAAAAAAAAAAAAGAGAAAAGAAATCGGCTATTCCGTCACTTATTGTCATTGCAGCATGGATCTACAATACAGGTATTGCGCCCACTTGCGCACAAAAAATGGTAATGTCGTGCAATTCAGCGTGTGTGATGTGTGTCCTGGTCTGGGGGGTCCAGTTGTGGTGTTACCGCTGGACCGCTTGACTTCAATGTTAAATGCGCTCTCCAACGCGCTCTCCAACGCGCTCTCCAATGCGCTCTCCAATGCGCTCTCGCATGAATCTTTTGAGATTTGAAAAAGCAAGAGTTCACTGGCGAATGGTGGCAACAGTATTTATGATACAGTAAATAAAATCTTACCTCACATGGTTTCTTGGGAAGTCCTGATTTTATTTTTTAAAGGTTGAGAAAAGTCAACAGGGCCTTTTCAAATCTCAGAAATTTAATATGGAACTCTATGGAAATATGGAGCGCATTCTTTCTGTCAGTGTCTTCGTGCAGCAGGTGCACTAATTAGTGGGGACTTTCCACAGTGGTTAAAGGAGAATTCCACACCAAAACATATTAGGAGCAATCTACCTTGATTCCTGTGACATGTGTAATAATGCTCTTGATTATTGTCATAGATGCCCCCTTTTCCAAATTTCACCCTGAGGTCCCCCTTCCTCCAATGCAGTTTGCATTATAGCTACTTATTCATTGAATTAACTGAAACTATAGTAGGCTATAAAGCATAAACTCAAATGCAATCAAGACTAATAATAATAAGGGTAATAATAATAATAATAATGCCACCCCATGGAAGGCTACTTTTTGCCTGTGTGATTTATAGCCAACTTTGCTTCGAAGAGTTCAGTAATGCAAATGCATCTCAAATTGATCATTAGATTATTGATATTATTATTATGAACAAATAAAATAAAGGGAAAAAGAAATCACACCTGTGTGAAGAAGGTGGTGTCAAGGTGACATGCTCACTAGATGGTGATATCTACTCAGAAGGTTTATGTATTTTATGTATTATGTGTGTGTGGCATTTTTTTTTGTAGTAGGCCTAGTATGGACGATGGTCTGTTTAGTCTTGAGTGGTGGAGTAGAGGTGGTCGTTGGGTTGATCCCGGAGGCGTGTGTGTGTGTGGGGGGGGGGGGCGCCAGCAGGGGATTTCGCCCAGGGAGTAAATCACTCTAGGACCGCTACTGCTGAAGGAGCTTGGATTTATTGACTTTTGGATCTAATAGCGATCTTTTTCCTGATCTTTGGTGGTTGACCTGTTATTTGGAGACAAGGTAAGGTTAAAAAAAGCCTTGGTTGCTGTTTTTTTTTGTAATGGCGGCACTGATTGTTTGAGGATCGCTAGTTAGATCCAGCTAAATGATGGATCCTTTGTAACCAAACGGACCCTTATGGATCTGTAACTCTTGAGATCACAAAATGAAACCAAATGGACCTCATGCTCTCAGGGACCACTGGTGGTCCCCAGACTACTTGTGTGTGTGTGTGTGTGTGTGTGTGTGTGTGTGTGTGTGTGTGTGTGTGTGTGTGTGTGTGTGTGTGTGTGTGTGTGCGTGCGTGTGTGTGCGCAGCCGTCTGCTCTCTCTCTTGTTCCTGCTGCTGCTGCGGTGCGGTGGCACAGCAAGTTAGGCTATATTTCAGTTGATTTTTAGATACAATTGGCTACTCTGTCTGTGCATGGTGTGCTGTGATCGTCTGCTGTGGTGTTGTCCTTTGATGTAGACGTTTGATATCCACAGGGTGGATGCACAAGGGTTTAATCTAACATATAATGGGGGAAATGGTTATCGTTGTGATTGCGCTGCTCGTCGTGATTGACAGGGGGGACGGACAGAGAAGATCACGAGCTCGCGTGGACAGCAGTCGGTGGTTTGGCCGCTAGACTCGGTAATATCGATAATACCGGTTTTAATCACGTTATCGATATCGATATTGAAAAATCAATATCCACCTACAGGGACTATTCAATGCTAACAGGGGTCATCATCGTTTAATTACAAATAAAGGGCCACACTTGAACCATCTTTCAAAATATCTTTAGAAAAGAAGGGGGGGAAATGAAAATGTTATAATTGTTTGCCTGTATTGACATGCACAGAATAAGTGGCCAATGAATGTACGGTTGCAGACAAAACAAAACAAGAACACATAGCTGTGGATTGAGAGTCACTCAGTGGTAGGGCTGTCTCCATTATGACATTTTGCATTCATTAATATCTCTTGTGTAATTGTGACTAGAACACATGACGGTTAGCTTTTAGTCTTCGTAAAATACTAAAGTTGCACAGAGCGGGTATGATGCACAGCTTGCCATAGCTACAAGGCCAAAACATGTCACATTGAGCTATTATTTCCAATATATGCAATGCAACTACTGCATTGCAAATAATTGTGATTAGGCAATTATGTGATAATTGTGACAGCCCTACTCGGTGCCAATCAAAAATCTGATTAATAATGTAAAAATGTTCATAGGTGGAGAAAATAATAACTGAATACAAGGCTAAATGCTATGTGGGGCTGGGGGATTGCTATCGCCCCCTGAGACGCCCAATGCAACCCCTGAATGTAAGATGAAAGTCAGGTTTATTCTGTCATTAGAGACGTCTTGCTTTAGGGCAACCTACCTGCTTTTGCTTCTGTTTAGCTTGTGTGAAAACAAGACAGTCAAAATTAATGATGGAAGAGGGTAGTCAGAGGGGCAAAGTAGGTTAGGAGGAAGGAAAAAGACAACATGTTTTCTTCTTGGTATTTGAGGGGTAAGAATAGTATCGTAGTTACTTACATTCACCTGCAGATGGCGGTGTAGTTCTCCAGTTCCCCGTCACCATGTCGCCTAGACTAGAGGAGTTGCCTCCTGATTTCCTGCCATGCATCCAATAGAACAGAGCAGTAGAACACAGAACTAAATGGTGGAACAGCTCATGATCTCAGTGGATTAAGAAGTGGTAACTATCTCTGACAATCAAACAAAACATTTTCAAGTCACAGTCCCACAAACAGTTTATGCTGATTTTGCGTCACTGGACAGACTGCCACACTTTGACCCCACAAATTGTGTTCTCAGAATAGGTGTACACACACACACACATGTTGATGTAAAATAGCCTATATACCGTTTATAGTGTTTAGAGGGGCTGGGGTCCAAATTGTTTGGAGTCTTAGTTGGAGCAAAGGAAAAATTCTAAAATGAAATCATCTCTGGGTAAATAATGTACAGTGCCTTAGCTACACTAAATGCAACAGACGGCGCCTTCCTGTAATATCTTAGTTTATTAACACCTGTGAGGAAGTAAGGAAGAGGCTCAATGAGCCCTTATCTGTTCTCTTATTCTACCTTGCCTATTGGACAAGGCCGGATTGGGGAGGGACTTAGTGAAGAGCTCATTTCTTTCCAGTGCAGCTGCTATTTGAGGCTCTTTAAATGCTTGGTGGGACCCTTCTACAAGTATAACACACCTCTGTTTCTGCTCCTGTTTGAGTCTCATGGCCTCCAGGCGTAGAGGACTGGGGATGAACGCAATGTCACCGCCCTCTTTCACCAGACGTCCAATCCACCAGTCATTATTAAACTTCTGTTGATTCACAACAACAATCCACCAGTCATTATCAAACTTCTGCTGATTCAACACACCAATTCACCAGTCATTATTAAACTTCTGTTGGTTCAACACAGCAATCCACCAGTCATTATTAAACCTCTGTTGGTCAGAACAGCAGCAGCAGAACAACAATAACAACCAGATACATATTTTTTTAGCCAACACTTACTTCTTTAATGTGCAGGAAGTCTTTGGCATCGAAGTTGACGGCAGCCCCTTGGACAGGACACTCTTCATCCAGAGCCCCACAGTAACTCACATTGGTCTTCACTGCAAATGCTACAGGTTTGGACTGCGGGGACAAGAAGGCAACAAGAAAAAAGGTAAATGGTGCATAGTGCTTTTATCCAAGGCATAGATTGTACATCACATTTACCTATTCACACACTTATGGCAAGGCACAACCAGCACATCAGGAGCAATTAGGGGTTCATTGTCTTGCTCAAGGACCCTTCGACAGTAACTCTGGGGGGGCCCAGGTTGGAGCCGGCAACCTTGCGGTTACCATCCTGTTACCCCTGGGCCATCGCCGTCCCACCCGGCCGCTGAACGCTAGTCAAAGACGATAATCACATTAAACTACAGAGAATCCAATGAAAACACCAGAGCACCACCGATCTGCCAATTCTGCTTTTAGACAGTACTAGCCTGCGATTTTGACAGACATTCCGTCAAGCTACCGCAGGCTTAAGTCCCATTTAACTTATACCCATGATGTTCAGAAGTACGCTACCTTGGCTCTGTCGAGCTGTAGCTGGGCCTGGCGCTCGGCTTCACGCCGATACGCCTCGCGGTCCTCCTCGGCTGACAGGTCGGAATCCGAGGGTCTACTGGTGTACGAATCTGCTGAGCCCTGTGTCAGAACCAAGAGGAACACAAAGAAGCAGAGGTTTCATTACAGGGCTTCTTTAACAGGGGGTCTGGGAATTGCCAAACCCCTACAATAAAAACAATCAAGAGAAAGAACCAGAGAGATTTCATTAGAGGTCTGATGAGAAGAATAACAATAATTGCTGTTGATTTCTGTACGGTAAATTAATTAATTCTATTCTTTCTGACCTTTTAAAGCCTTAAAAGTATTTCACAGTCACCCATTCACAGACTGATGGCAATCATCCTGTTAAAATGCAGGAGCAGTTACTGACAGTGCTGCTCACGGTCTTGCTATAGGATGCTTTGGCACAAAGCCAGGGGGACCTGGCTATTGAACCTGGGACCTTCTGATTCCAAGACAGATGGCTGGCTGCTCTACCTCTGAGCCACTGCTGCCCCCACATCCACAGTACTGAATATGTATTTATTTTTCTCAATCTGTTGATTAATATGTTGATTATTTGATTACATCTTTAACTATGAAATGACAGCAAAACAAGGCCACACATTTACATTACACCTGTGTGTGTGTGTGTGTGTGTGTGTGTGTGTGTGTTGTGTGTGTGTGTGTGTGTGTGTGTGTGAGAGAGAGAGAGAGAGAGAGAGAGAGAGAGAGAGAGAGAGAGAGAGAGAGAGAGAGAGAGAGAGAGAGAGAGAGAGAGAGAGAGAGAGAGAGAGAGAGAGAGAGAGAGAGAGAGAGAGAGAGAGAGAGAGAGAGAGAGAGAGAGAGAGAGAGAGAGAGAGAGAGAGAGAGAGAGAGAGAGAGAGAGATGGGGTGTCTTGTTCTCTCTGACAAACCAAATATAGAACAGAGCAGGCACCCGTTGCCTCTGCTCTCTCTCTCTCTCTCCTGCAAACACACATACGCACTTGTGCATGCACGCACACATGAAGGCACGCAGGCACACGCACGCCGCACGCACACGCACGCACGCACGCACGCACGCACGCACGCACGCACGCACGCACGCACACACACACACACACACACACACACACACACACACACACACACACACACACACACTCTCTCTCTCTCCTGCTTGGCCCAAATCCATGCCATCATCATCCCCCACAATGCAGCAGTGAAAAACGTACACACACTCCATCCTCCAGTTTAGTCTCAGAGGAGCCTTTCTCTCCTCATTAGCAAACTACACTCTGTCACTGTCGGGTGGAAACCTTGTATGTTCAAAACCCAAAGCTATTTTTTATTGTGCCTATTTTAGTAAATTTAAAATAGCCAATCTACTGTATAAGCTCACAATGTGATGCATTGCAACCTTGGATTGACTTTTCTGTTTTCATGTGAGACACAGCCCTCTACTCATTTATGAAAACACACAAAAGTTTGAAATATGAAGATACTGTATGTTTCTGGCCTGACACACAGACAAATCCTGCAGGCTATCATTTAAAAACACGCCCAAAGCATAATACTGAAAGCAGCAGAGTAAACAAAACAAAACGATAACCTAGTTCCATGTAGAGAAAGATGGCATGCCGAAATTCCTTCACATCACAGTAAATGGTATGTTATTCATCTCAACAGAGAAGGAAAAAATAAACACTTTCACCTTGGTGTTAATATTGTACAGAATGTCATTATTGGAGAACACAAAAAATATAAAGAGTCAAGTCGTTTATAAAGACATGTTTGAATCCAAATATTTCTAAAATACTAACACCAATAGCAAAACTACAAACCAACAATGTGCCACAGTTGTGGTGTGGCTGCTGTGGCATGGCACATTGTGAGTTTGTATAGCTATTAGCTTGTTGGTTAGTGACAGCCCTATAAACATCTTACTGTGTTTACTGTCAGGGTCACTCATGTATAGAAAAAGATTTTCGAAATTAGGAAACTAATTGCTTCTGTTGCATGTATTGCGTTCAAATTCAGAGCGCTTACACATATCATGATGATGCTAATGTCCCAAGAGGAGGATTTGATATCAATATGAAATTAGAGACGGTGGACTTGCAGTGTGTGTGTGTGTTTGTGTGTGTATGTGTGTGCGCGTGTGTGCGTGCGTGCATGTGCGTGTCTGCTGCACATTGCCCTTAATCTGTCAATGAAGGAGGTAGCAAACATTAATAGCCATAGTGACAACAAATGAGCTGTGCTTCAATACGTTGTAAAGTAAATAATACTTCCTTTAAATCTCCTCATGTCGCTGGACCCCCACATAACCTGAGTTTGTCAATCTTTAACTTTTGCTATTTTTGAATTTGAATCCTGAAAAGTGGAGGTTTTGGACATACAGTATAAGGTTTCCACCCAACAGAGATAATCTTAAGTATTATTTTATCTGATTTATTGCACATGCACATATGTAGACAGTCCTGTACAGTATGCACACACACTTTCAGCCAACGCACACTGCACCAGTACCAGAACAGTCAGCGTCTTCTCGACACAGAGCTGGGGGGGGGGGGTAACCGATGAAAAGATACAATGGAAAAAGACAAAGATGGATGTTTGCGTGTGTGTAATGTATGTGTGTTGGGGGATGCATGAGTTAGAGATTGCAATGGGAGAAGATGAAAGACCAACAGTGCTGTGGATGAGGATGAGGTTTGACAACAATGAAATGTCATATCGTTGCTACAGAAATCTCTTATCTCCATATTTGAACATTTAGCGGGTTGTTTCCTCATAAATGAATGTCCCAATTGATCATACTCAACCGCAACATCACAGAAAAGTAGCAGATCTACAGATCCATTTACGACTTTAGCTATTTTTGCTAACATTTTTGGACATAAGGCCTATGAGGGCGAATGGCAGATGTATGTCATGGTAAGAGCGAGGTCTGTATAGCAGCTGATTTATCAGGGGTACAGTACACAGCCCTGTGAGGTTGGTTCGATATGATGGTATCATATACAGTACTGGTCTAAATGGTAACCGTTGTTAACACATTTATGGCTCCAATTTCATCTCATTTGCCTTTATACGCTATTAGAGCATTTAGCATTGGGGAAGAGGCGTTCCCACACTAAAGTTGGTAATTTTGTTACCATACTATCTCCCTTAAACACCTCCTATACTTGTTACATTATGCAAAGGTGTTGTTTGGGCGTTTTTAGCTTTCATCCAATCTGTGTTTTCCCAAATTTCCCAAATCTATTTGACGAAATTAGCAACTTAAGGGACTGCTTGACAAACACGCCTATGACCACAACTCCAGTCACAAATGAAGGTATTGGCATAAAGAATAGTGGCTAAGGGAAGAAGAAACGTGACGAAAATACCAATAAGGGAATTCGTTGCGGGTTGCAGGTAATGTTAGGGACAGCGCGTGGAGCGAAAATGGAGCCCTTAGTCTTGTGTGCAACCGTTTTTTGGGTCCCTCCCTACATAGGCCTAGAAAGCTTGCACAGGTCTCCACCAGGTCAGGCTGTGGCCTTCTGGTGGCGATATACCTGTAGGCCAATGTTAAGGGTGATGGCAATTGGATGATTTGAGGCATTTTTCCCCCAAAAATATATTTTGCAAATAATCCTGTTGGTGGCGCTGTAACAGGCCAAAGTGTAAAGGCTGTGGTTATATTTGTCGACTTAGTAGGAAAGTGTGTTCAAGATTTCGCGTAAATGGCACGTTGCATTCGTGATTTAGTGCTTTTTGTTCGAAACAGGCAAATCCTGCAAACTTTGAAAAACAATTATAGACAGTTGGATGGACTATGGACTAAAGGTCTTTGTCGGTTCCCCTCTCTTCTTTTCTCTTTTGTAAAGTGTCTTGAGACAACCTGTTGTGATTTGACACTCAAATAAAAGTGAATTGAATTGAATTGAACCTGATCGGCCTCAGTTATAGGTATATATGTCAAAAGCAGCCTCCTGGTGGTGCTATAACAGCCCACTTTGGAATATGTGGGGCAGAGGTTCATTGTTGCCATCTAAGTAGGGTGAGTGCAAAATTTGGTATCAACCAGATTAACGGTGAGGGAGATTAGCCGGTAAAAGACACACACGGATGGAGGGAAAAACATACTATCAATCAAGTATGGTTGTCTCCACCATGCCTTCGCCTGGTGGAGACAACTATACTTGATCATCAGGTATTCTACTCCAAAAGGTTTACACAAGTAAACCTTTTGGAGAACACAAGTGTTAAACTTCTACTTTTATGGGTTAGTGATTTATCGTAGAGCTCTGGGGTAAAAAGGAGCGCTTGTTTTATCCGCCGGCTACTACTAGTAGGGCGGGGCGAAGGAAGTTTTACTGAGGTTATGGTTAGGGTTAGGTTAGGTTTAGGCATAGGTTTACTGAGGTTAAGTTTAGGTTTGTGGTATAAGACTTCAATGTTTTGTATCTTACAACATTATGTACGAGTACAATACAGAGAATATTTGCATTCGCCATCTTTGTTGAAGGAGTCCATGGGTCTCAGATAAATAATCTTAATTATCTTTCATAGTGGTTTAAGCCCTGTGGAAATGTTGTATTCAGTTTTAAAATCCATTGTTTTTCTGCAAACTTCCTCTCTCCCTCTGTCCATGTTTGATTGGATTCTAATCCGCACACTTCCATTGCCTCAATTCCATGTCCCATAAAATGTTCTACTATTAGCGACCTCTCTTTGCCATTTTTTATGTTATATCTATGTTGGTTAAGTCTATCCGCTATTGTGTTTCTGGTTTCCCCTACATATTGTAACTTGCATTTGTTGCATGTGATTAGATAGACACAGTTTTTTGTGGCCGCTGTAATGTTTTGTTTTATCCCTATCATGATTTTCGTCGATCTATTCTTTACTAGTGGTTTGGGTTTAAAGTAATCTGGGCTTTTAGGGAGGGTTCTGTTTGTTCCTTTGAGTTTGCTGTGTACTAGGTAATCTTTTAAGTTTTTATTTTTTCTGTAGGCGGGTATTACTTTGTACCCCTCTAGTGGATCTTCTGCCCTTCTTGCAAAGTTTCTTTTGATCCTTATGCTAGCTATTTTGCTTAATGTTGAATATGTGGTTACTAGAGCAATTTGGGGTCTTCCATCCCTCTCTTTCACCTCTCGAAAGGTGTCAAAGGTTTTTCTTAGAAAGGTCCTTGTGTACCCCCGTTGTTTTAGGGCATTAAATAAAGTTTTACATGCTAATTTAAAATCGCTTTGTTGTGTACAGATGCGACTGAACCTTAGCAGTTGTGATTTCACTATACCTCTGTATGTGTGTGGTGGGTGGAAGGATGTTTTATGTAAAAGTGCATGTGTGTCTGTTTCTTTAAAGTAAACTTTAAGATCCAGTTTCCCGCTTGTGCTAAAGTTTGGTCCTTTGAATACAGTACTGTAACGTCTAGGAAATCAATTTTTTCTGTGCTTGTAGCGTATTTGATTGTAATTGATCTATGGTGTGTGTTTAATATATTAATGAATTCTTGGAACTCTTGTTCTGAATGAGTCCATGTTCCAAAAATGTCATCAAGGAACCTGAAATATTGTGTGGGTCTAAGTCTACACTTTTTTAGAGCTGTTTCCTCCCACAGAGCCATGTAGATGTTTGCATAGGAAGGAGCAAACCGTTTTCCCATAGCTGTACCCTTTGTTTGAAGGTAAAATTTATTGTTAAATTGAAAGTCATTCTTGGTCAGATTTAGCTTAGGTTTACTGGGGTTATGTTTAGGGTTAGAGTTAGGTTAGGGTGAGAGTTAGACGGTGCTTTATGCGGTAACTAACCCTAAACATAACCTCAGTAAAACTATGCTTCGCCCCGCCCTACTAGTAGTAGCCGGCGGATAAAACAAGCGCTCCTTTTTACCCCAGAGCTCTACGATAAATCACTAAACTTCTACTTTTATGTGGCCAAAACCACCAGTTCACCTTAGCACCATCCACATGAATTTAAGCATTGCCCACAGCTGTGTGTTGTATAATGATGGGAGAATACTTAGGGTTATTATTATGTAACAAGTAACAACATTTTTTGATTGGGCCTTTTGACTCAAAATCTTTCACCGTAGACTGCGATTATTTCCATCCACTTCCGGTTCTTGCCTTTTTTAGACTGGCCCCATGAAGTGAACATACGGTAGTTGTAACTGTGTTGCTGTAGGCTCTGTTGTGGGCTCCAAAGGGGCGACGCTTTTAATATCACAGTGGTCAGGGAGCATATGCAGGCATAGTCCGGGTAATTGATGTTTGAAGTTGATAAATTGAATTTTATACATGCATGGATGCAATATACAAAAGTAGTATAGTGCGTGGACTGGTGCTGGATGTGTTGTGCATGGTGAGATACATGTGGTTTGGTAGGCACAACGAGGTGAGCAGATAAACAAGCAAATGCGGCTCACACTATAGTATAAATATGTTAATTCAATAGACACATGGAAAAATATAATACACAAAAAGGTAATGCTGCCGCTGACAGTGATAAGCTGACAGTGATCATGACTGATGTGTTTCACCTGCAGGGAGTCAGTGATTGATGAGTGTTGCACAACTTGCACACTTGCACAGCTGGGCTGAGTGCTACAGGGAGTTTGTAGTGATATGGATTACACAGTGCAGCAAAGACACTGTTATTTTAGAGCCTTCTACTTTCCTCCTTTCTGCTCTCTGAGCTGGGGGTGACCCTATTATTATTATTATTATTATTATTTAAGCACTGCAAAGGGTAAAAACTTCATAGCTACTATTTATTAGATTCTGATTGTTATTGCAAAATATGCAATACTCACAGCCGCTGTGATACAATTTGTCCATTACTGAACAAACACTATAGCAATGAGTATAGGTCCCGTGCTTGCGTTATGTTTAATTTAGGGTTAGAGCTAGGATTAGTAATTTACTTAATGTACTTACTGTACCTTTAACCGATTTAGGCCTGACTTCGATTCTGACAATGACTTCTGAATGGGTGAACACCAAAAAATGGATTCCTGGCCAGAATGGGTTAAACATGCTCTACCATACAGAC
Organism: Benthosema pterotum; assembly: GCA_039105355.1. NCBI lineage: Eukaryota > Metazoa > Chordata > Actinopteri > Myctophiformes > Myctophidae > Benthosema > Benthosema pterotum. The sequence continues at coordinate 34,802,785 of CM076968.1, forward strand.
AGAATAAAGTAATTCTCATTAAAATGAGTCCCAGATTGTAGCTTTTATAAATTGCATTGTCAAATCAGGGAAAAAAATGATAATTGCTGCAGGTCTAGACAGTCTGCAGAGCAGAGCAGGCAGAACCACAACGTCAGAATGATGAATGGCAATAGAGAGCAACGATATCAATAAACAAGTGATGTATAAGAGCACAAAGACGAGGTGCAGGCAGCAGTATAGGTACACAAAGAAGACAAATGCACCATGTGTTGAAGTGACAAGGATGTTTGACACAGAGAGACAAAAGAAATGAAAATGACAGCAACAGCCGCCGAGCAAAGAGGGGAGAGAGCGACAGACGGAGAGCTAAACAGACAACTTACAGCAGAATTTTTAACCACTTCAACAACCCACAGCATTCCTATTTTTGTGGGGAACGTTTTCCAGAAATAACCAATCTAAAGGCTTAAAATGTGTCACAATGCAACGTGTTTTGAGTAATGTGTCTGTCTTAATATCCAGGGTTCCATTTCAAAAATAGCAAAAGTAGCGGATGGACAAGCTTGTGCATCACGCTTGCAGATCTTTTACTTTGGATGTTTTTGCTGCGTGTAAAGCTGTAGTATGATCAAGAGGGACAGTTTGTTACTTACTCATTGCAGTGATGCTGTCTGGCTGCCGGTCCTTGATTCCCCTCAACACTACATCTTGTACCGGTACCTTATTCCCTTCCCAGAGATACCACACAGACACAACACCTTCTACCTACATTATCTACCCACCTACTGTACCTACCCCCCCACCCCCCTTCCCATGCTCCTCCCCTTAGCCATACCCAGTTTATGTTCCATCGTGTGACGGAAATGCCAAATATAGCCAATTCTACAAGCATGTGTGACGCGTTGTAAGTCTATTTTTGTAACAACAAAATATAAATTGGGCTTCTCACATGCAACAATGACACCCCCCCCCCCACACACACACACACACACACTCTGTGCAAAGGTGTATACGTCACTTTATCACTTGGCTCACTTGATCAGAGCCAACTGAGTCCTATTTCTGTCTCTACCTCCTTAAAAGACACACACACACACACACACACACACACACACACACACACACACACACACACACACACACACACACACACACACACACACACACACACACACACACACACGCCCCTGTCAACAGTGTTGCATCATGGCACACACAGCACATCAACAGTTGTAGCAGCACACAGCTCATTGTATTCCACTGCAGAAGTGAGTCATACCTCACGGTCCTCACCGCTCCACCCCAATCACAGAGAAAGAGTCTGAATATGAATACATGCTCTATTTTTGAAATTTCATCCATTCCGGCTTTACAGTACGCCTATTACATATCATTGCTGCCAAACAGAAACCGCATGTGTTTATATTTTAACTTTGTATTATACATGAATGTCCTCCTTCATTGTATAAAAGGTAATAAAGGCTATGTTTGTACTTTTGTATAATACAGTATATAATGTATTCATATGTTTGTTTGTTTATGTATTTTTTCATTTGGATTTTTTTCCCTGGCCAACAGCAACGATATCTCGTCTCTGTCGAGTGGAAACCTCATATGTACATACACTACCAGTATACTTTTCAGGCTTGAAATGCAAAATAAGATGAAAATGTGTCTGTTTCGCACTACGTTTCAAGCTTGTGGCTCCGCTACTTCTAATGCTTCAGTGGGACACTGTAGTATTATTAAGTAGGACATTAATTCACATAAAAAACACAAAGTTAAAATAAGAGGTATCTGCCCAACAGCAACCATACTGTAGAATATGGACGTGTGTATATATAAATCATGCTGGTCATGGAAATCAACACATCGCCAAACCATCGACCTCAAAGAAGGCCTACAAATGAGTTTCATGAATATTTTAAGACTGTGCAATATTCTACAGGAATCTTGGAAGATTGTCATCGAGCCCCTAATCAGGATAACTAATGTCCCTCTCCTCAATAAGATGTGTGCTCAGCCTTTTCCTCTCACACTAATGGTTCTCAGGTACACTGCTCCACTAACCTCCCCTCGGCATGAACTCCCTGCTAATGGAGCTGTGCTGCACGGTGCTTCATTTTAGCTGAGGTTTTTATTCTTTTACAAAACCAAATAAAATAATACCTTCACCTTCACAGGCAGAAAACCTCGTATGTCCAAAAGGGCTGAACTATTTACTGTATACCCTAGGGTTGACCAGGTTGAGCGTCTTCTGTTACTACAGTATGTTTGCTTTGCACATAGAGTATAATACATTTGCACATTTGCTTTTAGTAATTTCTACAGTTCTTATGGGTGCAATATTATATTTGTAGTGTGAGTTTAATTATTGATGATGTTTATTTTCAGGAAAATGAGTGGGGCTGGATCATAGTCAGGATGTCAGAGGGTGTTTGAGAAGTGCTTGAGAAGGTCTTTTATACGGTAATTGATGTGGGTTAATGCATTTATTCCTTGTTGTTTGTTTATGTACTGTATGTTTAAGATTTTGAAAAAAGGCTGCTAGTTATCTGAACCATTGTTGTGAACTGTGCATCACCATGTTTTTATATAAATAAATATGAAGCACAGCATTAGTTTATAAAGGGCTGTTGCTGTTTATACACGCAATATGCACTGTACATAGGGCAACACGCCGATGAGGGGCAGAAACAAAATGTGCCACAAAGTGCCGACCCTAATAATAACAATTTTCTTGAAAATGACCAGTCTGAATGAGGAAATGAATTGCACTCATCTAGAGGGGGCAGCACAATATCCTGAGATATGAGAGTTGTATGCCCTAGCTGTAATCAGCTGTCCGTCAGCTTCCATTCTCATTCACGTTTCAACTGATATTTCAGCAAATATGAGTGTTCTTTAAATATGGCTTCCTGCTTCACTACTACAGCTGCTTCTTGATCGCAAGCACTGTTGCCGCACGGCTGTTGTCAAAGCTGGCCTCCACCGTCAGGCTCAAATACTTATATTTGTAATATGTGTGCTGATTCAAGCTAAATATACATTGTATATCAATGTCAATATGCATATACAGTGTGTGTGTATATATATTTATATAATATATATGGTGTGTAGACTGTATAGTGTATATGTATAAATTTATGTTTTACGCATTGCCCAAACATAGACTGAATGTTAAACTGTTTATTTGCATGTGCATGGCTCCAAGTAATCTATAATTCAATATAGTAAACTAGAATTCAATGTTGATTCAATGTACACTACAGTAGCTCTAATCTGATCCATGGCATTACTGTTAAAAATGCATTCAAGTTGCACACTTCATGTTTCCATGATTCAAGTTAATCTCGTTAACTGCCTTTATGTGTTTTCCCTGTTAACCATGGGGGGTTTTGCTAATGCCCTAAGATTTTTGCATAGCATGCTGCTTTGTCAAAATTCTGAAAATCTCTCCCAGAGTGCAGAGCCTTTAACACCAAGCTTAGCTGTACTGTATCATTTGTTGCAATGAATGGTGAATCCAAAACACTGTTTGGTTCAACTTACCTGCCTCTGTACTGCTTCAGCCCGCTAAAACTGAATCACCAATTGTTATAGCTTGCTTGGTGGTGCCTCTTGTGGCTCGCTTGGGGCCACGAGAGGACGCTTGAGCAGCACGCCTCTACAGCGGTCAAAACAGTAGCCATCATCAACCCACAGATTAATGACAAAATACCTACTGAGCTCAACAATAGGTCAGTATATATTGACAGCACTAAAACAGCCGCTCAACAACCTCAAAATACAAGGCCCCACCCCATCAGTCACCTCCTGCCCAACACTTCCTGACGGGTGCCACCCCAGCCTGCAGCAGAACATGCAATTACTAATATCACCCTGCCAGCAAGGCCTACAATGATTCAGTCACCCTGGATGCAGCCTACATTCCGAGAATTTACCGTTTTAAAACTGAGCTTGGCTGTGTGGATGGATGTGAAATTCCACAATTTCCTTCTTCCCATTGCTTACGACTATGGCCAGTCACAAGACATGTGTGTTGGTGCAGTGCAAGACTGTTGGGTTACAGGTGCATGATGGGAAGTTGTTTCCTTTTATACGTGTGGTGCTAGGTATGAGTGTAAGTCTAGTCCATAAGTCTATAAACATGCTCTGAAACACTGACATGTTAAAAGCGTTCAGATGGGACCAACACAACCATTTTTGTTTTTCAAGTGGGCCCTGTTTCAGGGATCCAACTTTCTTTCTTTCTTTCTTTCTTTCTTTCTTTCTTTCTTTCTTTCTTTCTTTCTTTCTTTCTTTCTTTCTTTCTTTCTTTCTTTCTTTCTTTCTTTCTTTCTTTCTTTCTTTCTTTCTTTCTTTCTTTCTTTCTGTAGTAAAGGTTTTCTTAAATAAAACCACATCTCCAGATCTCTGCCTCTCTAGTGTATACTTGACCTCAAAACACTACAGTAATTAAGACACTGACTGGACTGGGTTGGGATTTTGATGGAACGCACTGCTCTCTACTGGACAAAAATAGCAATTACAACGTGTAGGGACAGACAGGCTAACCTAAAGGAAGTTGTAACACATCCTGACAATGACACCAGGGCAATAAAAATATGAACAAATTCAATGTCTCTCTGTCTTTATGTCATCCCCCACCTATCCATCCATATATATCTGTACTGTACCACAGTAAACACAAAGCACATAAGTGTCACCTCATAAACACAAGGGAAATAGGAAGAAAATACAAATAACATCACTCCATTTTTATTTCAAGGACATCTTGCCTGCCCAACCTCTGTTCTGAACCAGCATGTGATAAATTGAGATGGTCAATGCAACCATTGATGCACTCAGCCAATAGCAGTGGCAGCGTTTCGTCCATTCATTCAGACATTCTCCTGCTATGTTAGATTTCACCTCCAGTGGCTCCAATTGGGATGTTCTTTCTACATTATGGTAACCATCATTGTTCAGCTTGCATGAACTGTACAAAACCATTTATTATTTGTAAATCTCACCTGCCGCTTGATGAAGCTTGATGTGGTGTCCGAAGAGGTGCTGCCATCTGAACGTTTGAAGCGACTCTTCCGTTTAGGCAACTTCCTGGGCAGCTGTGCATGGGACAAACAAAAAAGAGGATAATGGTTTGTAGTATTTAATGCAATAGAGAAAAGTTAAAGATTAACTACAGGGTATATGTAACTTTTAGTGGCTAAAAGTTTGAGGTCTTTCTCAGAGGTGGGAGCTAATGTGTTCAAAACCTTCCCTGTTTTGTCTCACACTCGCATAGATGGAAACAATGGTGGATGTGTGACACTTGGGAGGATGACAGACACATGTCACAGACAGACAGACAAAGAGAGAGACATTAAGGATGTGATTGAAAGATACATGTCAGACTTCACGATTCCATTGCTTCAGAGATATCTGAAAACGAATATCCAACTTTTATGTCCATATTTATCCGGCCATTTAGGCTATCATAATTAGTGTGGTTGCCATATGCAACCAGTTGTTATTGTGCCACTTTATCGTTTCTAGAGTAACCTTTTTTCTACCTCCAGGAGATAATACTCATGACAACACTTTCACCTAAATCATCACCTAAACTGAAAAAGTGCCTAGATAACAAAAGTCTGGTTGCCAGTCTTGTTGCCTCGCCCCCATTGGCTAGCCAATATGATATAGGGCAACCACACAATTTTCCCAAAATTGCATCGCTCTGGTTGCTGGTACTACAGGATTATATAAAAGGAAATTGGGTTGAAGTCACAGCAGCAAAAATGTATAGGGTGGCTATATAAACACGGAGGCCGATATGAATAGAGGAAATACACAAGTACAGTATTTGTAATTGCTAACATCAAGTCCATCCAATTAATGCGTCCAGCCAATTACGGCTATCATTTGCCGTGCGGTGCGTTCAGGGCCTAATATTAAATTAATAGTAGCCTAAATATAGGCTACAGGTGAGAGTCAAACTCATAGCCTTCAACGTTAACAACATGAGTAAACGAATCCATGCACGGCCCACGACGATAATGTCAATCTATAGCCGCACAAGGCTGTATGTATGCGGGGGCAGCAGCGGGGCTTCACAGTAAATGCATTGGAAATAAAAAAAGACAATGCATGACAAATCAATGCAGAATACGATTCGTGCATCATTCATGGGCCCAATATTTTGCGGACTGAAACAACAGAAAACAGACAGCATTCCGTGTGCAGCCAGCCCAGGGAAACCTTCACGATCAAACGGTGTCCTTGTTTTGGTTGGGTTGTCACTATTAGACCATATACACTGTCACATGTAGATGTACAAGTAAAAAGTATAGCATTTTCCCTTGTTTGTGCTGCGACGCCTTATTGCTCCGACAAGTACTGTAGCATGCAGGACCGATATTTTCTCTTTATAAACTGCACTTTCGCTCTGGAGGTGGAGGTGAAGGGGGGTGAAGAAAACGGAGACTTACCTGGAAATAGTGTGACTGAGAGACGGTCTCTAGGCCGCCAGACAGAGGGTCTACAGACGACTTGGACATCCTGACTTGCACCATCTATTGAGAGGAGCGGAGGAAGGCGGCGAGCCGCACATAGAGATGGAGTTGTTTCTACTGGAATAAACGAGCGATACAAAATACATGGAGATGCGGTAAGAGGGGGGAAAGAGGGTGAGAGGGACGGTGAGGGAGCGGGGCGGGGGGGGGGGTGCAGTCAGAGACAAAAATGATGTGGAAACCGGAATAATAATGGCTGTTACTGTTCGAGTGTCATGAATCTGCACCTCCAAGAATGTATTATGAAAAATTAAGTAAGAGTCTAATCGTGGAGCTTATTTATCCGATACGGCTGAAGCGTCGACGTTGGAGCAAGCCTATTCTCTCTCTCTCTCTCTCTCTCTCTCTCTCTCTCTCTCTCTCTCTCTCTCTCTCTCTCTCTCTCTCTCAGCTCTGTCATACCAGCTGAAATAAACCATAAAAACTTCCGGTCTTTGGATTCCAAAATAAAGGCATTTATGTAGGTTGCCTACTTTTCAGGGGTGAGCAATAGCAGGGGCGGATCTAGGCATGGACATGGGGGGGGGGGGCAATGCACCCCTAAATGCCCTGACTGCCACACCAAACATGATGGCATGCAAACAACCCAAATTTCAAATTGATTTGAAACAACACGTTTCAACATTGAAAACAGAAAACTGTCTGAGTCAGACTGCGTGTCTGATTTTGTTGTTGATGCTTATTACTTGCCTAGTAATCAGGGGCGGATTTAGGCATGGGCAATATGGGCAGCCGCCCAGGGCGGCATCGCGAGGGGGGCGGCATAGCGAAGCAAAAAAAAAAAAAAAGAGAGAGAAAGAAATCGGCTATTCCGTCACTTATTGTCATTGCAGCATGGATCTACAATACAGGTATTGCGCCCACTTGCGCACAAAAAATGGTAATGTCGTGCAATTCAGCGTGTGTGATATGTGTCCTGGTCTGGGGGGTCCAGTTGTGGTGTTACCGCTGGACCGCTTGACTTCAATGTTAAATGCGCTCTCCAACGCGCTCTCCAACGCGCTCTCCAATGCGCTCTCCAATGCGCTCTCGCATGAATCTTTTGAGATTTAAAAAAGCAAGAGTTCACTGGCGAATGGTGGCAACAGTATTTATGATACAGTAAATAAAATCTTACCTCACATGGTTTCTTGGGAAGTCCTGATTTTATTTTTTAAAGGTTGAGAAAAGTCAACAGGGCCTTTTCAAATCTCAGAAATTTAATATGGAACTCTATGGAAATATGGAGCGCATTCTTTCTGTCAGTGTCTTCGTGCAGCAGGTGCACTAATTAGTGGGGACTTTCCACCGTGGTTAAAGGAGAATTCCACACCAAAACATATTAGGAGCAATCTACCTTGATTCCTGTGACATGTGTAATAATGCTCTTGATTATTGTCATAGATGCCCCCTTTTCCAAATTTCACCCTGAGGTCCCCCTTCCTCCAATGCAGTTTGCATTATAGCTACTTATTCATTGAATTAACTGAAACTATAGTAGGCTATAAAGCATAAACTCAAATGCAATCAAGACTAATAATAATAAGGGTAATAATAATAATAATAATAATAATAATAATAATAATAATAATGCCACCCCATGGAAGGCTACTTTTTGCCTGTGTGATTTATAGCCAACTTTGCTTCGAAGAGTTCAGTAATGCAAATGCATCTCAAATTGATCATTAGATTATTGATATTATTTAATATTATGAACAAATAAAATAAAGGGAAAAAGAAATCACTCCTGTGTGAAGAAGGTGGTGTCAAGGTGACATGCTCACTAGATGGTGATATCTACTCAGAAGGTTTATGTATTTTATGTATTATGTGTGTGTGGCATTTTTTTTTTTGTAGTAGGCCTAGTATGGACGATGGTCTGTTTAGTCTTGAGTGGTGGAGTAGAGGTGGTCGTTGGGTTGATCCCGGAGGGTGTGTGTGTGTGTGTGTGGGGGGGGGGGGGGGGGGGGGGGGGGGGGGGGCCCAGCAGGGGATTTCGCCCAGGGAGTAAATCACTCTAGGACCGCTACTGCTAGTAATAACTAAGCCGTGTGACCAAACATGGTATGGGGGCGGCTTCATGAAGTCGCACCCATGCCATCCTCCCGCCCCCCCAATTAGGAAATGTTATATCCGTCCCTGAGCAATAGCATATGGGCTGGGCCTAGTTATTTTATTTATTTATTTATTTATTTATTTTGACCAAAAACACTCATTGGGACGAAAACCAGACCAGGTTGGGAACCATGATTTCATACGTTATCTACTGTGAAGAACTGTTGATTTTCGGTTGTGTAAAAATGTGCTATATTCTTTTTGTGCTATTTGTAGCCTATTTGCACTCAGGAATAGTAAAGTGCATGGCAAACAAACATATTTGAAAACTACAGTTAGCACTAGCAGCTGCGCTCTGGAAACTGGCACACTGGGAAACTGACAGGTCAGGTTTTTGTTGGTTTATGGGTTAATTTACAGTTTACTTTTCAGGTTTTAGATTATTAATTGTAAATGACCACCAATCATGGACAGGTATTGATACGTGAGGTTGTGGTTGTTCATCTTCATTGTTTGTTAATTGCTATTCAACTTTCTGCATTTACATTCTAGGCAGTTTTGAGTTGAGTGTGCTCTAATGATGTCCACTCGGCAGAGTTGCCCATGCCCTCTGGTATTCTTTCATTCAGCAGAAGGTGTTGTGGTTGTGACAGTTCATTGAGAAAAGCAAGATGGAGTCAGACAGTTCTAAACAAACTTTGGCATAAATAAATATGCTTAATTCCTGTTTTAACACTCCTTGGAAGGCAGAATGAGGTTGTGAGATGAAGATTTCATATTTTGAAACTCTACTGTCTCATTGATCAATCTACCAAGCCAAGGGCTGTTATATTATTACAACACATTTTAACTTCATTCTATAGATTCACAGTGTGTCAGATTCTGGCACATATGGTATTCCCAAAAGATTTGTATGCATTTTATACATAATTATGATTACTTGAGACATTATTCATCTAACCATACGGTTCCATATGATTCCATTTGCAAATAAAACATTTGAGAATCACTAGGATGGACTCTGAGTCTTCGACTCTTGACATTCAGTAACTGAGTCTTTGACACGGACAAGACAAAGTCTTTGCCACAGACACTTTTGTCCATGTATGGACATATTGATGACCCCTGAGTAGGCGCTACAGTATAGACATTCCAGAGGGATGAACCACGTGGCACAATGGCTTTACAGCAGCTGCAGGAAGGAGGCATTCACCGGGGCTTTCAATTTGGCAGACCATTCATCATGGACACTGGTGGGACCAGTGGCAGCTAGGGGTGTCTGCCTGTGCAATGTCAGGAGAATGTGAACGGACAGAGCTAAGAGTGGTTGACTGGTTCTCAAACATTTTCACGTCAAGGTTCCATTTGTAAACTCTCTGGTTTCTTACGACTGAGGTTCCTATAAGTATAAACTGATGCTCCTAAAAGCACAGTACACTGATTAGATTTCGTAGGTGGTTGGGCTCTCCTCCTGCTGTCTTTCTTGAAAACACTGCGCTCGACCTCTCTCGATGTTGATAACAATTAACAGTAAGTCAAATGCTTAATGCAGTGATGATGTAGGTCTTGTAATTAATACTCCTTGCTCAAGCACTCTAGTACTCTGCAGAACAGTTTATCCATATTGTACTTATTAGGGAACATTGTTCCACCATTTACCATGTTTATTTTCTGCTATATTTGGCCAATCTTCCCCTCATAATATCGACACTGCATGGGTCCAGATGTGCAGCTCAGAAATAAGATGGAAAGTTTTTCGAACTTTATCATGACAAGTTGGCTGCAGACAGACAGCAGGCCCCCATCTGAATGTCTGTTGTGCCAGGGCCCACCAGAAAAGAAGCTTGTATATCTGCAAATTTTCAATAGTCAACATAATTGGATAGTATAGTTAATATAGTGATGCTATATTAAATACTTTTGCATATCCAGCATGTTTATGCTTCAGGCTTTATTTATTTTTTAAATCTGCCGCCTGTTGCCTCACAGCTAGAAGATCCTGGATTCGATTCCTTCCCACTGAAGACGCTGTGGGTGCTGGTGGCGTGTCTCCTCCACTGCATCATTAGTGCCCATACCTGAGTTGCATGTCGACCTGTGTGGAGTTTGCATGTTCTGTCCGTGTCCCCTATAGGGTAAGTACCCTCACAGAAACATGCAGTAATCCTGGTTTCTAACACACACAAACCTGGTTTCTAACACACACACACACACACACACACACACACACACACACACACACACACACACACACACACACACACACACACACACACACACACACACACACACACACACACACACATTGATAAAATGTATATTTACAATGGTGTATATATAGGAAGGATACAAATTGAATCAAGCAGATTAATAACTAGTCTGGTGTAAAACACAAAAGCCTGAGTACATGTTAAAATGATCATGTTTGATACACAAACACATGACATGGGGACGTGAACAGGGTGGGGACGTTCTCCTGTGTCCCAGATGGCCTCTCTGTACCCATTCAGCTCATATGGCTGCTTGCCACATGGGCTATTTCTGAGAATTGTCACCCCTAATGACAGGCCCAAAATAGATTGAGATACCAGGGGTAATGGAATTAAAAAAGTAAATGTAGATGGGATTGTAATTGTATGTATGTATCGGGCAATATGACCAATCAGATGTCATTACCTTTTTTATATTTGTTTTTTATGTCAGTATGGACCATGTGTTTTTAATCATGTTTGATTGACTTTACATCACTGGTTGATTTAAAATTAATTCTGTAGGATGCCAACACCTTCTTTAAGTAATACCTAGATGCCATGTTTTTTCCTAAATTATTTCTTTGTGACAGTCTCAGTTCAGGGAATAATTCACAAAAATGCAAGAGGAGTGACGAAATCCATTTACAAAACTATAATACTCTATTGTTGTAACACTACATCATCTTTCTTGCAGTAAAACAAACAAACACAACAGTACCAGATGTCAGAATAGGAAATAGAGCCTCTCTTTATTGCCAAGTGTGACCATGAGTTCATCATACAAGGAAATGACTTTGGCATATGTTGCTGCTGTGAAACTCCAGCAGTAAAACTCTTAAACCATTGAGATTAAACAATTGAGATTAACAACAAAGTATATATGGACATACGCAGCACAAGTCAGATTGGCAGGATGTTGAAGTCTGCTTGGTGTTGGTGTTTATGAATTAAACAGCGGGAGGTGGTTATTGAGAAAGTGAGTAGTGGTCAAACGTATCATTGCAGTCGGCCATAAATGCGTCTTTTATCTCCCTATTGTAACCTTTTTATTATTTTATTGTCAGGCCGAAGGCATGTCCGTTCACGTGTGTGTGCATCCGTCCGTCCATCCGTCCGTCTGTTGATGAACCTCTGCCCCACATTTTCTAGAATGGCCTGTTATAGCGCCACCATGAGGCAGCCTTTCACATTCTTACCTAATATAAATATAAATGCACCGATCTGCATGAAACGTTGCATTTACCCTCCCTAGAGGACAAGGATAACCCTTCGAACTGTATTTTTCCACATCTTTTTTTATAGCGCCAACAGGAGGCTGATCTTTGTAAAACACATTATTTCATTAGTCCTCCAGATTCTGTCCACAAATCCAACAAATCGTTACACAGCATCTCTAAAGTCATTGCTCAAGACGGATCTGAACAAAATCAGATCCGTTTGAACAAAAATCAACAAATCAAGAAAGCAGTGTGGAATTGACATGAAATTTGAACACACTTTCCTACTAGGCAGACAAATATACCGGCACCCTTTTCACATTGGCCTGTTATAGCGTCACCAACAAGTGGATTATTGCAAAACACATCAAATCATTGTCATACAGGGCATAAGAAGAAATGGCACCCTTTTAAAATTGGCCCATAGCGCCACTAGGATGCCACAGCCTGATCTGGTGGAGACCTGTGCGCGAAAAGGCACTTTTTCCTCATTTTATTTATTTCATACCGAAGTATGGAGCTGTGGTACTCAACCTCAACCTCTATAGACTCCTTGCCATGTCACTCGCTCATCGTCTGAGTCCCAAATGTTCTGTACATGACTATAGGTTTTTCATTTGAAACAAACTCAGAAGTGGACCATAAAGACTATTGTTATTCTCTACACTCCTGTGTGCATTTGGAATAGGGGGACTGGTTTGTGTATGCATACTTTGACTGCAACTGTCATGGGTTGAGTTAATGAGCTTCGGGTGTACCTACATGGGAAGGGCCTTAGATAGAAAGAGGCCTTGAAACTGGTGCCGGGGAATGCAGCTACTGAGACACTACCAGTGCCAAGGCATTTGGCTTCACCAACAATGGGCAACATGTTGAATAAATAGAAAAGTGTTTTTTGTTGGGTCGTTTCGAATATTATTGTCTCTTGTTGCCATAGAGTAATTCAGCACGGGATTCAATAATACTGAATAAAAAATAATAGCACTTTACGTAGGCAGCGCACTGCAGTGTCACTCAACACCTACTGTGTCATTTCATTACAATGTTAGATATTCCAAAGTTAGATTCTTAAACTTAGCCTATGACTATTGTTTTGTATTTGATGTTGTACCATGTTTTTTGTTCTTGTTACTGGAAATCGCTGTTTGCTAGATGAGTGAATTGTAAATTTCTTCCCAGGGTCAGGTCCAGGGCCCACCAGGAGTCCAAATGGACGCTTGGGGTTCTTTAACTCTGAGAGTGTACAAATATAATGTAATAAAACCAGAGGGTCCATTCTGCTCCATTTCATTACAAAAACAAGGGAACTCAATGTGCTTTAAGCAATGGGAAGTTGGAACGCAATGATATTAGGAAGCATAAAACAAAATAAGTGACAAATAGAAATTCTTACACAGTGGAATCAATATCACATTTGTTACAATCATGTTGTTGATTACACTAACACAGAAATGTATACAGTATAAACAGCAGGATGTCCTGTCAGACATCACAAAAAACATGTTTCCAATGTAGTTGATGTAACTACTGTGACTACTACTGCTACTGTACATATGGAAAACAAGGGCACAGACATATCGAACGGAACCGTTAATCTTATATACAAAGCCTATACTGTTGCAGGCTTGATTCTTACCTTATCTCAATCTTGGAAATAGTGACATACTCATTTAAAGGAGCATTCAGTGATTTAAATAATTTGTAAAACAAGATCGATGTGCACATGCACATGCCCTACAGTGGGGGGCACAGGCCAACAGCATGTGCACTAAGGGCTGCCTCTATCCTGATTGGATGAAGGCTTTGCCAGCCAAGCTAAACTGAAACTAGGGTTTTTTAAGATTTGTTTTTGGCTTTTTATGCCTTTATTGATAGTCAACAGTAGGTAGACAGGAAAGGGAGAGAGAGCCAGCCATCAGGCTGGCTTTGCAGCCTAGGTGCCTAGACGGTTTAGCTAACCACGATCCCTGTGGTTCACTGGGGACTGCAGGGAGGAACTTGTATGATCGCACAGTAGTTTGGAGTATCACAAAAAAGTGATATTTGAATTAAAAGACCATGCACTTCATCACTTTTCAACCTGGCTTAATATAATTGGTCCTCGCTCCTCACTAATGTTTATAATAAAATACCACCATTTTTGCCTCCACCAGGCTTGAGGCATGGTGGGTATGTTGCACTCGTGCATGTGTCCGTCCGTCCGTCTGTTACCAGCTAATCTCCAGCGCCATTAACCCGGGCGATGCCAAAATTTGCACACACACTTCCCTGGATGCCAATATATATATATATATATATATATATATATATATATATATATATATATATATATATATATATATATATATATATATATATATATATATATATATATATATATATATATATATATATATATATATATATATATATATCCTATTGTCCCTAATATGAGATGACCCTGGTTATAAGACGACCCCATTTTTCAAAACTGATTTTGTGTAAAAAAAAAAAAAAAAAAAAAAAGAACATTGAATTCCAAATAATATACTCCCCAAAAGTGTGGTGTTTTATCATGAACATTAATGAGGATTCAAAAGTGGTGAAGTGATATTTTAAGTGGAATCACTGATATCCTTTAAATTTAATCTTGAATCACTGTCCTTACCGGGGCTGGCCTCTAGAGGGAGCGCCGAGTTACTAAAAGTGGACGGAGAGTAATGTCTGATGAGGAGAGAGAGAGGAGAGAGAGAGAGAGAGAGAGAGAGAGAGAGAGAGAGAGAGAGAGAGAGAGAGAGAGAGAGAGAGAGAGAGAGAGAGAGAGAGAGAGAGAGAGAGAGAGAGAGAGAGAGAGAGAGAGAGAGAGAGAGAGAGAGAGAGAGAGAGAGAGAGAGAGAGAGAGAGAGAGAGAGAGAGAGAGAGAGAGAGAGAGAGAGAGAGAGAGAGAGAGAGAGAGAGAAGGAGGCAGCCGGGCAGGCAGTCAGCCCATAGGCAGGAGGAGACTAGTATCGCCACAGGGCGACCACTGAGTCCAGTTACTTCAGTTAACCGTTCAGTTTTGCCGGGCATATCCATCCGATATTTCTCGATGGGATAATAT